>JADBJO010007324.1:22500-47500 GCA_016801955.1 Conus betulinus | reverse complement strand
TCGGGGGTAAATGTAGATGTCATTATTACACAATGAGTTAAATGAGCAAATAATCCAGGAAGACAACATACAAATCTCACAGCGAGGACAGAAGCAGTGACAACAAGCACTGAACTGACCAGCTCCCGAAGTCAATAAGCCATGATACTGACTGACTCCACGAACCTGCTGCAGAAAGTGGAGAGCGGAATGTGAAGCCCTGCTTAGCATGAAGTAATGTGCAGCCTTCGGTTTGAAAGACTCGTATGTATGTACTGCCCAAGACATGCGGGTGTCAAATGAAGTTAGAGAGCAGACACGCCGTATGCAAGCAACGATAAGAACTGGATTACAGCTTGGGCGATCTGATGTGATAAGAAACCTCAAGATCACCTCAACAAACAAGATCGAAAGCGCCATACCATAGACTTACAGAGCCTTCAACGCCAGTTTGGCCGGCTCTAGACAGAAGAAGAAGAAAGAAGAAGAAGAAAGACTATCTTGCAGAGCTCAACGTCAACAGAGGAAGTGGCCGCACATCAGGCTTAAAAGGAAGAGCAAGAGACATCACCAAGCCAACAAATGCTGTAATCATCCGAAGGCCAACACTGCGAAGGCTCCTGGAGGACGGAGCAGAATCATACGGGGTCTTTCTCGTGGCAGATGCAGAAGACAGAACACACGACAACTGAGATACCAGATCTGGAATCTCTCAGGATCCCCTGTTTTTACTGCAAACGTATGTGCACTGGAAAGTGTGCACCAATGAAGCGATGCAAGTGTGTAGAGTGTCCATAAGTGTGTGTGTGTGTGTGTGTGTGTGTGTGTGTGTGTGTGTGTGTGTGTGTGTGTGTGTGTTTGCGAGCGCGCATGCGCGCGTGCGCACCTCTGTTTTTTTTTTTCTGTCATTTTTTCCTTATCTTTCTTTTGTTTAATATTGTTACCCTTTCTTTCTTGTTATTGCTTTCTTTCTTTCTTTTGTTCTTTTCTCCATTCTTTTCTTCTGTTCTTGCCTTCATTCCTTTCTTTCATGCTTTTCTTTCCCTTTTTTTCTCTTTTTACCTCACATGCAATTGTTTTCTTTCTGTCTCTAATTTGCTTTATTTTGCTTTGCTTTTTTTTTTTTTTTTTTTTTTTTTTTCTTTCTTTCTTTTCTTTTTTCTTTCCTTCTTAGCTCCCCCCCCCCCCCCCCCCCCCCCCCCCCCCCCTTTTTCCCCCTGTGCTTTCTTTTCTTTTCTTCTTTTTCTTTGGTTTTGCTAAGTTCGTTCCTTTCTATTCTTCCTTTTTTGTTCCTTAATTTTCGTCTTTTTTATGCTTTCTTTCTATCTTCCTTTGTTTTTTCTCTTCCTTCGTTTTCTTGATTTCCTTCTTTCTTTGTTTCAATTTTATCTACGCTCTCTATTTTTTCTTTGTTTCCTGTCTTTCCATTACTGTTCGATTTCTTTCCTTTCTTCCTTCTTTCTTTCTTTGATTTCCTGTTTTCTTGCTTTTTTTTTTTTTTTTTTTTTTTTTTTTTTTTTAAATCTTTCTATGCTTTCCATCTTTCTTTATTCCTTTCTTTTCTTTTCTTCTGTTTTCCTGTATACCCAGACTGGCTGGGCAGTAAATGCAGCAGTGACACTGACTGCGAGTTGGAGATGGATGACGACGAAAAGACGAGGCAGGAGCAGATTGCGGCCCAGCCGATCTGCTTCAAAAGACGGTGTCTCTGTCCCCATGGCTACTTCTACTCTGTCAGTCGGCGAGTCTGCGTGAAACGTAAGTTTTTGCTGCTGTTGAGTGATGTGTTACACCCGTGACCTCGCTTTACAATGACCTCCACCAGGTCTTGCCGCACGCATCCAGTCTTTGCAAAAGAAGGGTCTCTTCGGGAAGGTGAGTAGTGAGAGCAGCAGGCCTATAAAAATGTGAAGATGCTTCGTGCTCGTGCGGCAATCGCGTGGATGAACAAGTGGGACAACGGGAATTCCCGCTGAACAGGTGGGGCCACGGAAATTCCCGTTCAGACCGCGCGGTCTCTCGCAAATTTAAAAATGACATGCTGCGTACAATTACAGATAAAGTTTGGTTTAGTCACATGGTATCACATTCAGCGAAGAAAAAAAAAAAAAAAACACACACACACACACACACACACACACACACACACGCACGCGCACACACAAGTTTGGTGTGACTGCCTGCACATTGTTAGAGTGGATCGATTGCACAAAGAACTGAGTTGTAAGGTGAATCGAGTGAGCTAATATATAAGAACTGAATTGCTAAGGAACCGATGTCGGTCATACTTCCTTACGCTTTTCAGCAAAGTCGCTATATAGACCTGTTCTGGAGGAGGGAGTGGGGGATCCAGCGGAAGATGACGCCTGCCTTTCCATTGCAAACAGATTTAGCTTTTCTCAGTTAATGGCGAGAAACAGACCTAGAGTCAAGTTTTTTTTTGTTTTTTTTTTAAATAGATTGAAGCGCACGCCAGGATAACGATCAAAGTATTGACTGTCTGCATTTACATGCACACGGTTTATCACCCATGTCTTGGCATGTTCTCTCTCCCTCTCTCTCTCTGGGGGCATGCCCTTCGGAGGCATCTGTCCCATGAAAATGGGGTGATCACTCTGGCTGAACGCAAACTCTCTGGCACATAATATATTACCTCTCTTACAGGTACACGAACATCATCTATTAGCCCTGGATAGGTCAGTCACAACTGGGCATGGAGAAGGGTCAGTTCACAGAAGTTGAACTTTGCTCTGTGTGACATGTGCATTATTTTATTCCACAGCTTTGTATTTGTGTAAAACGGAAATTTTACACTTACATGATGTCGTATCATGTGTGACAAATCACTTGACAAGTCCACCTGATCAGTCCCAAGCAGCCACCCTCTTGTACAAATTGTACAAACACAGATGCCATTCTCCCTCCTTTTCTCTTTGCCCTGTGTCTCACACAGGGCAGTACAGATTTCAAATCTATTCTAATCTATGCCATTTCCCCCCCCCCCCCCCCCCCCTCTTTTTTCCCCTGATGTAGCAAAAGAATGGCACAAAAAGTTTACGTCACGTTGGGACGACGTCACCATTCTCTCCCCACCTTCCTTCCGGTCTCTACCCCCAACCCCCCTCCCCATTGTCGTGTGCAAACGTGAGCTGTGGGGCTTATGTTACCACAAAGGTTTTCGTCAGTTTAGGAATACGTTGCCTGTCACCTTCCTTTCGCCTCACTTAACACAAAGACATTGGGCCCTCTTCTCTGTCACCTCCCTCCTTCCCAACCACCTCTCCTCCCTCCATATCTACCATCTGCACACTGACCCTCGTGCACCCTGGGCGCACAGCTGGAAGACGAGGAAGGAAGTACGTTAACCAGCGCTAGGACTACTTTGCATGCATTCTTCTGCCGCGCGCTGTGTGAATTATATCATATGCTGATCTAGCCGCCAAGGCACAGGTGTAGTTCAAACGTTCGTAACTAGTCCAATCCATGGTGAATGGTGGGAGGAACAAAACCCTCCCCCTCTCCCTTTCAGTGCCTTCATTGACACCCGGTCAGCCAGATCAGGCACCTGATTTGACAGTAAGTGTCTGTTGTACATTCACTTTTCCTCAAGACCAGCTGTAGATCAGAACTAAGTGACAAGACAGAACGAGGGGAAAAGCAGAGAGGAGGCACGGTTATCTCTTCCGCTCAAACCTGCTCTGAGTTCTGCTTTTCCCAGAAATGTAAGTTGAATTTATGTTTCTACATTTTGAATCTATACATTGATTTTATGTATGCCATAGGGCTTAGCAGCGTAACTTTGTGCCAAATACATGGTGACATTTATCAAAATGATCAATGAGTATTCCCTTGTCGTAGTTTGTTTGCCACCAAGTGGTAAAAGCTATCACCATGTGGTAAAAATTCTTTGTTAACAATCTGATCACTATTCTTGGTGTACAATCTGACTTTTGCAGCAATTCTATTTGTCAAGATGATAACTGACTGGTAACCTCTGATAAAAAAAAACAAAAAAAACAGTATGTCTGTACTAGGTGAAAACTGCTAAGTTGATAAATGAATGCTGGTGATTGTTGGAATGCTTTGTAGTGTATGACTTTCAAGTCTACCCAACATGTGTACTTGGGCTAAGTGTATTCCAGATTATTGTAATTCAGTTCCTCAGAAAATACTGAAGAGTTATTTGACTAAAATTGTTTAGCATTGTATTACTCCCTCCAACCCTTTTGTAAACTCCACTCAACCTCTAAACAAAAGTGGAGATTGATAATTGTAGCAAAATCATTATACTCATCAAATCATTTGTTGGCTGAGTTCTCACACCTCTTCTGAAAGACAGAGGGTAAATGTGTGAACTCAACAAGCCAGACTCTCAGCTACTTAACTACAGACCAGGTCTCTTTATCGCAGACCTGAGACTGTGGCTATGCTACATGCCATGGCTACACTACATACTGTGGCTATGCTATATACTGGGCAAGACAGGTTGTGAAGACACACCACAGTCCCAGCACTACAGCAACAGGTCTACACAGCAGGATCAGTCACCAGCACAAGAGAGAGATCAACTATCCTCTCCAATATCAGCTAAGTGATATTCCAATGGGACTTCAACTCATTTCATTCAGAACTTTCCCTCACTTGATGATGAAACACTGAGAACCAAACCTGAGCCTATAGGACAGACCAATCTTTTGTAAGCTACTTACTCGCGTGTAAGCAAGTAAAGTTGACGTGTGAAAGTGCACTTAACTTGTGTCAGTTCTTTGTTGTTCAATCAGTATTGAAGGTTTGAACTTCTCTAATTCTGTCTCTTGGAGCTACAAGTATTTTTAAGAGTACAAGCCTAAGGAAACTTATCCCAGAGCCACTATTGAGTATTTAAAGTCACGGGAACAAATATAGATTTCTGTTGATGACTAGAACCAGAAAGTTGCTCCTTCCACCACTAGTAGGAGAGAGGGTGGAGGTGAAATTTCAACATAATTCTTATAGAGAAAATTTTCTAAAGTCCTTCCCTGAGAGGACACCAACCAACCCACTCCCAACACTCATCACATCATGTGCGAAAGGTAAGGTATTAATTGTTAATGCATTCTTTGTTTGATATAAGTTATGTTGTATGAATTTGCGCTCTGTATGAAATGCCATATAACTATTTGGTGCTGCGTCTTCTACTTCCATTAATGCACAGTGTTGAATTTCTGTGTGGCATGTGCATTGTGTTATGTTTCGTATTGTGTTCTGTTTGAAATAAAGATTACAAACATTGTCGTCTGGAATCAAATTCTCAGTGATATGTGAATTGTTGAACAAGTTGTATACTGTGTGAAATGTATGTTACAAAATTGTATAATATCCATTGTCTCGAGTAAAATGTGAGTTACTGGTTTTTTGGTTTTTTTTTTGTATGGTATGTGGAGCGCAAATCATATCAATGCATTGTACTGTATTCTGTGCGACTTGTAAGTTTTTGTAATTGTAGGTTACTGTATCATGTGGGAAACTGAAGTTCTGTTATTGACTGACAGTGAAGTGTGTGTGAAATACAAGCTCTACAATCATATAAGTTTATATTGTGTGAAATCAAGGATGTGTTTATGTGTGACAGTGTATTAAGTACGAAATTAAGTTCTATCATTATATAACATCATCTCGTGAATGAAACGTAATTCTATCGCTGTATGGTTACATAACGTATGTGAAATCAAAACTCTTTTGATGTATGATAGTACACCATGTGAAATCTAACCCTATTTCAGTAGGATAGAGAGGAAATGGAAGTTTTATTTTTGCATGATCTGTGAAACAGGTTAATTACTGTGCAATCGTTTTTGATGTTCATATTGTGTTAAAGATTATCGTCGTATATGCTGTGATCTTCAATCTCTTTCTCCTTGATCGCTTTTACTTATGAGCACAAAAAATGGAATGGAAGGTACTCTTTGTTGTAGCGTTCTTTCATTCATCTGCTATTTATTTGTGAAGAAAGTAAGTAACCAGACAAAACAGATCGTGTAAAAGGCGAAAAAGAGTTGATTTATGAAATAGATTCCTGTCAAAAGGCTTAAAAAACGGCACAGCGTTTTTTTTTTTTTTTCTTTACTTTTTTTTTTTTTTCTCAATCCTTACTTCCTTCCTTTCTTCTTTTTTTTTTTTCTTCATCCCTTCTTTCATTTCTTTCTTTCTTTTTCATTTTCAGTCCTTTTTTCCTTCTTTTTGTTTCTTTCTTCCTTCTTCGCTTGTTTTATTTCCATTTCCTTTTCTTTGTTTCTCTATTTTTCTTTCCTTCTTTCCTTCACACTTCTTTTCTTGATCGTTTCCTTGTTCATTTTTTTCCCCCTTCCTTTCTTTTTTTTTCTTCTTCCGTGTTCCTGCCCTTCCTTTCTCCTTTGTTTCTTTGTCTCTGTTCCTTCCTTCCTTTCTTTCCCTTTCCCTCTTTTCTCTCTTTCTTTCCTTCCTTTTCTGTTGTCCCTTCCTTTTTTCCTTCTTTTTTTTTTTGCCTTGCAGTCAGTCTCCCCCACTTTCTATATTTTTATTTTTTTTTCTGTGTTTGTTGTTTTCTAGATTGCAAGCGCTCAGACCTACAGCCAACCTTCACCAGGTACCCTGGCTCAGGCATTGTTGGGCTGAACCATTATTACTTTTATCACATCGGTGTGGAAAGATGCAAACAAGGATGCGCCAGTTTCTCCGACTGTGAGAATGTTGAGTTCAACGGCCAGTTGTGTCATGGCTCCCGTATAAGTCCCGGACAGCCCGGAGTGAATTTCAGAACGGACACACCAAGATGGGATCATTACCAGAGGAACTGCGCTTGATCCTCCTTGGTGTCATGACTCGTCGTCATCTCCTGTAGGATCTTATCCTTTCTTTCTGCCTTTCCTCCTCCCTCCTTCTTCTTCTCCAGTTTTTCAAAATAACACGATTTTCAGCTGTTTCATCGCTGAGATCACACACACACACACACACATGAAAAAAACAGACGGGATCACTCTGGCTGAACGCGAACTCTCAGACACATATTACCTCTCTTGCAGACACACAAACATCATAATGATATTAGCTCTGGATAGGTCAGTCACAGCTGGGCATGGGGAAGGGTCAGTTCACAGAAGTTGAACTTTACTCTGTGTGACATGCGCATTATTTTATTCCACGGCTCTGTATCCGTGTAAAATGGAAATTCCAGGCTTACATAATGTCGTATCATGTGTGAAAGTAAGGTATTAATTGTTAATGCATTCTTTGTGTGATGAAAGTTATGTTGTGTGAATTTGCACTCTGTATGAAACTTCGTGTGTACAACTAGGCCTATATGGTACTGCGTCTTCTGTTTCGATAATGCACTGTGTTGAATGAATTCTGTGTGGCATATGCATTGTGCTATTGTTTCGTATTGTGTTCTGTTTGAAAAAAAAGATGATAAATATTGTAGTCTGGTATCAAAATTTCAGTGAATTATGAATTGTTGTGCATGTTGTATACTGTGTGAAATGTATGTCACAAAATTGTTTAATATTCATTGTCTCGAGTAAAATGTGAGTTTTTTTTTTTTCGTATGGTATGTGGAGCCAAAATCATATCAATGCATTGTACTGTATTCTGTGCGATCTGTAAGTTTTGTAATTGTAGGTTACTGTATCATGTGGGAAACTGAAGTTCCGTTATTGGCTGGCAGTGAAGCGTGTGTGAAATACAAGCTCTACATCATATAAGTTTATATTGTGTGAAATCAAGGATGTGTTTATGTGTGACAGTGTATTATGTACGCAATTAAGTTCTATCATTATATAACATCATAATGTGTATGAAACGTAACTTCTATTGCTGTATAGTTATATAATATAGGTGAAATCAAACCTGTTTTGTTGTTGTATGATAGTACACCATGTGAAATCTAACTCTTTTTCAGTAGGATAGAAGGAAATGGAAGTTATATTTTTGCACGATGTGTGAAACGGGTTAATTGCTGCGCAGTTGTTTTTCCTGTTCAGATTGTGTTAAAGATAATCGTTGTATATGCTGTGATCTTCAATATCATCTTCCTTGATCGCTTTTACTAATGAGAACAAAAATGGGAATGAAGGTACTCTTTGTTGTAGCGTTCTTTCATTCATCTGTTTATTATTTGTTTGTGAAGAATTTAAGTTATCAGACAAAATAGACCGTGTAAAAGGCGAAAAAAAAAGAGAGATAATTTATGAAAAGTTTCCTGTCAAAAGGCTTGAAGAGCCACAACGGTTCTTTTTTCTCCTCCTTTACTTCTTTATATGTTTTTCTTCTCTCTATCCTTTCTTCCTTCCTTCTTTGGTTTTGTTTCTTCCTCCCTTCTTCATTTGTTTCTTTCTTTATCATTTTCTGTCATTCCTTCCTTCGTTCTTTTTATCTTTTTTTTTCTTTTTCTATGTTTCTTTCTTCCTTCCTTCGTTGTTTGTGTCCTTTTCTTTCTTTCTTTTTTTTTTCCTTTCCTTTCCTCTTTTCCTTCTCACTTCTTTTCTTGATCCTTTCTTTCTTCATTTCTTCCCTCCTTTCCTTCCTTTTCTTCTTCCATGTTCTTCTTGTCCTTCCTTTTTCCTTTGTATCTTTGTCTTTTGCTCCTTCTTTTCTTCTTTGTTTTCCCCCCCACTGTCCTTCCTTCCTTTCTTTTTCGTGTTTGTCGTTTTCTAGATTGCAAACGCTCAGACCTACAGCCAACCTTCACCATGTACCCTGGCTCTGGCATCATCGGGCTGAACCATTATACCTTTAAACACATCGGTGTGGAAAGATGCAAACAAGCATGCGCCAGTTTGTCCGACTGTGAAAATGTTGAGTTCAACGGCCAGTTGTGTCATGGCTCCCGTATAAGTCCCGGACAGCCCGGAGTGAATTTCAGAATGGGACACACCAAGATGGGATCATTACCAGAGGAACTGCGCTTGATCCTCCTTGGTGTCATGACTCGTCGTCATCTCCTGTAGGATCTTATCCTTTCTTTCTGCCTTTCCTCCTCCTCCTCCTCTCCTCCTTCTTCTTCTTCTTCTTCTTCTCCTCCTCTCCTCTTCTTCTTTTTTTTCTTCTTCCACGATTTTCAGCTCTTCATTGCTGAGATCACATAACACGATTTTCAGCTGTTTCACACACACACAGACACACACACACACACACACACACACACACACACACACACACACATGAAAACGACGGGATCACTCTGGCTGAACGCGAACTCTCAGACACATATTACCTCTCTTGCAGACACACAAAACATCATAATGATATTAGCTCTGGATAGGTCAGTCACATCTGGGCATGGGGAAGGGTCAGTTCACAGAAGTTGAACTTTACTCTGTGTGACATGCGCATTATTTTATTCCACGGCTCTGTATCCGTGTAAAATGGAAATTCCAGGCTTACATAATGTCGTATCATGTGTGAAAGGTAAGGTATTAATTATTAATGCATTCTTTGTGTGATGAAAGTTATGTTGTGTGAATTTGCACTCTGTATGAAACTTCGTGTGTACAACTAGGCCTATATGGTACTGCGTCTTCTGCTTCTATAAATGCACTGTGTTGAATGAATTCTGTGTGGCATAAGCATTGTGTTATTGTTTCGTATTGTGTTCTGTTTGAAAAAAAAATGATGATAAATATTGTAGTCTGGTATCAAATTTTCAGTGAATTATGAATTGTTGTGCATGTTGTATACTGTGTGAAATGTATGTTACAAAATGTATAGTATCCATTGTCTCGAGTAAAATGTGAGTTATTGGTTTTTTTTTTTTTTTCGTATGGTATGTGGAGCGCAAATTATATGAATGCATTGTACTGTATTCTGTGCGATCTGTAAGTTTTGTAATTGTAGGTTACTGTATCATGTGGGAACTGAAGTTCTGTTATTGGCTAGCAGTGAAGCGTGTGTGAAATACAAGCTGTACTATCATATAAGTTTATCTTGTGTGAAATTAAGGATGTGTTTATGTGTGACATTGTATCATGCGCAAAATTAGGTTCTATCATTATTTAACATCATATCGTGTATGAAACGTAACTTCTATTGCTGTATAGTTATATAACGTAGGTGAAATCAAAGCTTTTTGTTGTGTATGATAGTACACCATGTGAAATCTAACTCTTTTCAGTAGGATAGAAGGAAATGGAAGTTATATTTGTGCGCGGTGTGTGAAACGGGTTAATTGCTGCGCAGTTGTTTTTCCTGTTCAGATTGTGTTAAAGATAATCGTTGTATATGCTGTGATCTTCAATATCATCTTCCTTGATCGCTTTTACTAATGAGAACAAAAATGGGAATGAAGGTACTCTTTGTTGTAGCGTTCTTTCATTCATCTGTTATTTATTTGTTTGTGAAGAATTTAAGTTATCAGGCAAAATAGACCGTGTAAAAGGCGAAAAAAGAGAGATAATTTATGAAAAGTTTCCTGTCAAAAGGCTTAAAGAGCCACAACGTTCTTTTTTCTCCTCCTTTACTTCTTTGTTTCTGTTTTCTTCTCTCTCTATCCTTTCTTCCTTCCTTCTTTGTTTTGTTTCTTCTTCTTCCTCCCTTCTTCGTTTGTTTCTTTCTTTTTCATTTTCTATCCTTCCTTCCTTCGTTCTTTTTTTTTTTTTTTTTTTTTTCTATGTTTCTTTCTTCTTTCTTCGTTTGTTTATGTCCTTTTTTTTTTTTTCTTTTTTTTTTTTTTTTTCCTTTTCTCTTTTCCTTCTCATTTCTTTTCTTGATCCTTTCTTTCTTCATTTCTTCCCTCCTTTCCTTTTTTTCTTCTTCCATGTTCTTCTTGTCCTTCCTTTCTCCTTTGTATCTTTGTCTTTTGCTCCTTCTTTTCTTCTTTGTTTTCCCCTTCTGTCCTTCCTTCCTTTCTTTTTTGTTGTCCCTTCCTTACTTCCTTCTTTCATACCTTCCAGTCAGTCTCTCTCACTTTCTGCCTTACTTCTTCAATTTTTGTTCTGTGTTTGTCGTTTTCTAGATTGCAAGCGCTCAGACCTACAGCCAACCTTCACCATGTACCCTGGCTCTGGCATCATCGGGCTGAAACCATTATACCTTTGATCACATCGGTGTGGAAAGATGCAAACAAGCATGCGCCAGTTTCTCCGACTGTGAAAATGTTGAGTTCCACAGCCCATTTTGTCATGGCGCCCGTATAAGTGCCGGACGACCCGGTGTGAATTACAGAACGGACACACCAAATATGGATCATTACCAGAGGAACTGCGCTTGATCCTAAATGCTGTTGTGACTTCTTGTTATCTCCTGTCGCATCTTATTCTTTCTTTCTTTCATACCCACCCACCCACTCACCCACCCACCCACACACACACACACATATATATATATATATATATATATATATATATATATATATATATATATATATATATATATATATACACACACACACATATGGTAATTTTAAAGGGGGGGGGGGGGGACCCTTAGTCGTATGGCACCCACGACAACGTTGACAGCGTCTTTGTGAACAAGGAAACCTACACCATGCTCGTGTCTGTCCTCTCTTCCTCTGAAGTATAACTTGCGGGCTTGGTAAGTGGTCTTCCACCAAAGTTATTCCATCGTCCTTTCCCTCTACAGGTTTGACCTCAGCCGATGTCCTCCAATTCGGAAACTGGCCCTGGTCGCGTACGCGTAACCGTTAGGCTGGGTGGCAGCCCCCCCCCCCCCCCCCCCCCCCCCCCCCCCCCCCCCCCCCCCACCCCCCCCCCCCCCCCCCCCCCCCCCCCCCCCCCCCCCCCCCCCCCCCCCCCCCCCCCCCCCCCCCCCCCCCCCCCCCCCCCCCCCCCCCCCCCCCCCCCCCCCCCCCCCCACCCCCCCCCCCCCGCCGTGACTCAGTAAGGAATTCCTCCGCCTAATGATGCCATGATCAGTAACCTCACAGTCATTTGTGACAAGATCTGGCAAACTGGTGAGTGACCAACAGCACGGACCCAATCCCTGATCATCACGCTCCCCAAGAAAGGCAATTTACAACTTTGCCAAAATACCAAATTATCAGTCTGATCAATCACTCGAGAAAGGTGATGCTGAAGATCCTTTTGAACAGACTGAAGCCGCAAGCAGAGAAGATCTTTTCTGAAGAACAGGCAGGGCCTAGAGCAGGTCACAGTACCGCCAAACAGATCTTTAACTTAAGGATGATCTGTCAGGGATGCCATCAGCACCAGCAAGAGCTATACCAAATTTTTGTGGATTTCAAAAAAGCCTTCGACAGGATGTGGCATGCAGATTTATGGGCGACCATGAGACTGTACAACATCAATGCCAACCTAATCAGGACCATAGAATGCCTCTACGACAAAGCCACCAGCGGGGTCTGCCTCAATGGCACCACAGGAGACCTGTTCAAGACAGCTGTTGGAGTGAGGCAAGGCTGTGTACTCTCACACACTCTTTTCAACATTTACCGGGAAAGCATTGTGACCGACGCACTGGAGAAACATCAGTTTCAGTAAGCATTGGTGGCAGGATGGTAACAAAACCTATGCTTTGCCGATGACATTGACGAGTTCGCAGAAGAGCACGAACAAGCCGACCAAGCAGCGCGCCTTGACAAATTTTCTGCATCATTCGGCATGGAGATCAGCGCTGAAAGACAACACCAACGGCATCAGCGCTAACATCGCTACCAAGGGAGAAAAACTAGAGACGATTCAGAGCTTCAAGTACCTCGGGGCAATTGTTTCAGATCAGGGTTCAAAACCTGAAGTGCTCTCTGGAGCTGCGCAAACGACAGCAGCGCTAGTCAGACGAAGACCCATTTCGAATGACCGAAACATCACAATCAGTTCCAAGATCAGACTAATGCGCTTTTTGGTCATTGTCATATTTCTCTATGCTTGTGAGATATGGACTTTGACAGCTGAACTTGAGAGAACAGTTAGAGATGAGATGCTTCCGCAAGATCCTTAGCATCTCGTAGGTGAAAATGGCTGACAAATTGAATGAAATCCAGTATTTCAGGCTTGGGGAGGCACAGCTTACAAAACTATCGTTGATGAGTCTCCTGAAGAGATCTGGTGACTAATCATTGAGTTTGAAATAAGGACATTCCGTATCAACAACGCGTCACCAGGGTGGAAAGAATGCTATTACTGGCACACACACACACACACACACACACACACACACACACACACACACACACACACACACACACACACACAGAGAGAGAGAGAGAGAGAGAGAGAGAGAGAGAGAGAGAGAGATTACGTGACCAAAACGGCCAATTAGACCGCCGGCCTTAATTTATGGCCGTTTCAGGTCAGAACACACAAGAATAAGTCTGTGATTTCTTGACAAGGTCTGCTTTATCAGAGAGAATGGGGAGGTAAAAGGAAAAAATGTTAATGATGATGAACAGAAAATATCCCAGTTCGCAGACAATACACAACTGTCCATTCAAGGAGATAAAACATCCTTCGAACGAAAAGTGAAAATGTCAGAAAAACTTGGAACAGTTTCGGGTCTATTATGAACATTGAAAAAAGCTAAAGCAATATGGATAGGAAGCAAAGTGTCATCGACTATCCGGTTTTTTGCCTCATCTAAATCTGGACTGGAACCCAAGGGAATTTGAAATACTTGGGATATGGTTTATGACTGATCGAGCAAAATGCTTGAGTTAAATTATGCAAACAAATTCTTGGAAGTTAAAAACTGTTTTCAAAATATGGTCTAAAAAATGTTACACCACGTGGTAGAGAGCAGCCCTGAAATCACTAGTTCAGTCAAAATTGGTATATCTCTGGATATTGTTGCCAAACCTGCAGATTGATATTACAGACAGTTTTCAGAAAAATGTTTCCAATTCACTTGGAACAACCAGCCAGATAGAATATCAAGAAACAATACTGTTAAAAAACGCAGCAGAAGGAGGCCAAAGTATCCCTTCTATTGGACCTTCTTTTGCCTCCTTAAAAATCTCATGGATTAGAAAACTTTTAGTGGGCAGATAGGAAGGGAAGCTGTGTGGGTTAAAGGGATATCTACGTAGGTACTGACTATCAACTTATACTTTCTCTGCCCTTTACTTTGCTATTCGTGTGTTTTTGTTTTAGTTTTTTCCCCACCTTTTCATTTTTTCCCTTTATGGAATAATTGTATTTTGCCTTGAGCTGAAATCTGAGAGCCTAAAGAATAGGATGGAATGCGTGCGCATTTTTGTTGAAAGAAATGTTTTAAGGCACAGCACAGACTTTCATATCTAACTGGATTGTTATGTATGCATTGCCTTACATTTAATCTGATGGCTATTATTTGAACGAATACATCCAGTTTTTCATTCTGTGAAAGATTTGTTGAGTCAGAGATGGTGGTTTCGAAAGAAATTTTGCAAATCTTCACTGACACAACAAAACCAGGCAGTTCACATATATTTTAAAAATATCTTTCTGTCATGTCTCTGTTAGATATTGATTGAATCATTGTCACTGGTAATGAATTTTTCCACTGTACTGCAGCTGGCATGATTTGTTGGATATTACAGACACAACAGACACTATGATTCTTCGACCTTTGCTGTAATTTGTTCTTGTCATTATTGTTATTGTTGGTATTGTTGTTTGTTGTTGTTATCATCAACATTACTATTATCATTGTAACTATAATAATAATGATGATGTTGATGATGATGATAACAACAAACATTTCTTCTTCTTCTTCTTCTTCTTCTCTCATCTTCTTCTCATTATCATTATTATTCCTTTTCCCTTTTTTGTCATGTTAAAATTGTATACTGTTGTGTGTATGACTGACAAATGTATTGAAATCTCCACCGCACTGTCCTCTTTCACCGCACTTGTAAGCTCTGATTATTTGATTATTTAAAGAAAAAGAAAAAACGGTATGCTTATAACGCAAATACATCAACAGCAGCTAATAAAAAAAATATGTTTGTGAGATCATTAATGAGTATTTCATCAGCGGACCTGACGGATTATCTTGCTTTTTCATCTAGTCACTAAACATTTCCAAAGCACCATTGAAATCATGATCAATCAAACTTGTGGCACAATCAATCACGTATATCGTATTATCAGAATTCATTTCTTGAATATAAATTCGTCCCAAACCCTTGTCCCACACAAACTTATCAATGAACTGGCTCCCCTTCGCGGAGTATGTGTTCCGTCTATCTTTTCTTCCTTTGACTCTAAAACGTTATTCAATGGGCAAATGATCTGATTCCATTCTCTCTGAAACCAACAATTGACATGAAGATACAACAGTGAAAAACAACTCCTTAGACAAGATAAAATAATCATTGGCGCCATGTCGTGGTTTTGATGTTTACGTAAAATTACCATCAGTATCCCCCATTGCTTATACCGGTCAGAATACACAATCCAAGGGTTGTGCACATAATTATTTGTTACACGCTAAGGCGACGACTCCCTCAGTACAAGGTAAATGCAATGCAGCAGTCTAGCTTGTAAGAGTTCATTGTAGATTCTGTGGTAGGTGTTCGGCCTGAAGACGACAAAATACACCAGGCGGTATTGAAACGAAGAGGATCCTTTTATTTACAAACGTTGAAGAATATAGGAGCAAAAAAACAATCCACTGACCTACAGGTTCAATAAGTCGTACAGGAACTCAATCGTACATGCAACAGGCAATATTCGACCAATGGCAGCTTTTCATCAACTGGACTCAAACTCAGTGAAGACTCGAACACTTTTATGCTCGACAATGACTCGAACTCTTAAAAAAAAAATTTCATTTCTCTCTCCCTCAGTCGAACAGCTCTCATTCTTTTATATCTTATCTAGAGAATATTCACAAATATACTCGACTATTCTTTTCTAGAATATTTTGCATATCAGTAAGCTTAACCAATGAAATCATGACGAGCGTATGCGAATGTAATTCGGTCAGCTTCTACAACATTCTCGAACCTTCGGTAATGCACTAGCAACTTACGGAAACCTGGTGAACATGCTAACATAATCTTCAATATTCCACTCACATTATCAATCGATCCAAAAACAATATTGATTGATTAATTGATTAATTAGGCATACGTTCACTTTCCACATGTTAAATAAATCAACCACTACACTGACGGAAAATATAAAGATCTAAAAGCGATAAATAAAAGGAGACTTACAGCTCGTCATTATTGCTATGACGTCGTCGTTCGCCAGAGTTCCTCATCTCTTATCTCCCCTTTTAAATTGTAACAATATTTAACAAATATTTTCTAAGACTATTGAAAGTAATGTCTGCAGACCTTCTCATATTGTCAGTTGAAATAGAACGATTGTAAACAAAGTTATCATATGCATCACTATCGTCACAAATATCTAGAGAGATGTCAGAAGTCTTGCTGTTCAAATCGCCTTAGAGAATCATATGCACGTCCTCAAACTCGAGCAACTCGCTGATGCCATTTTCAACATCGACGTAAGCTGAATGAGGTGAACCCTCTGGTGGAATATAAGCACAAAACATATAACACATCTGCCACAAAAAAAAAAAACGCTCTCATGAATCAAAAATAAAAGAACATTGAGCAGTTTGTCTTAATTTCACGAACATAAGATGAGTTTTAATGATTAATGATGGATGACATAACCCGAAAATAGAAAGTATTGAGGTCTTCTACAAAGAACTCAACAAGACGTCTGAAATCAAATTTTAACAAACAAATTAATTATCCGTAAATTTTGACACAAAGACCATTTACATTCTAATCTGAAAAATAAAAAAAAAAGAAAGAAACATCACTCTGTCTGTTGCAAAGTGAGACGACTTGCAGGCGGAAATCTAAACAAATCTTAAATAAATGTTAGCGAACCGCCAAGAGAAACGTGGACAAACGAGTCACAAGACAAAACACGACGAGTTTCGACCTGTTAGGTCTTCTTCAGGCAAGACACAAACAAAAAGGACAAAGAAAATGAACGAATTTGTCACTTAGCTTTCTTCAGCGCAAGGTAGGCGTAAACGCTAACATTTATTTAAGCTCACTCTCTCTGTCGTCTTCACAATGATCAATATGTATCCCGTTTTCTTATACGCTGTTATCTTCCCTTTCACACATCAATGTATTCCCTCTCCACTTGATCATCTGTTAGACTATTATCTCCCATGGCCTCCCACTCTGTGTTACAGTTTTCCTTTTGGGACGGTCCCCGGTTACAACTTTCAGTAACACCGTCACTATGACTATCAGTCAGTGAGTCACATGACAAGGCTCGGCGGATGTCTCCAGCATCGTTTTTACCACAAAAATCATCATTTGTTCAACATAATAATGATGCTTGCCCCGTACAAAGGCGTTGTTATCATTGTCTAACACTGCAACCCCCTTTTTCTTATTTATGTATGATTTCCGCCCCACCCTTGTGCGCACAGTGTCCACGATATCCACTGAATCAACTTAATGTTCATGTTCCACTCCTCTGACACTTGTCCTTTTGCCACATTACACAGCTTGCACGTGCGAATTCTTGAGATGTCACCGGTGTCGAACTGGGCTGGGCTACCCCAATCCTGACTCTTTAAGAATTCCCCCTTCTCCCAGATGATATTTTTCCTCCACAATAGGACTTAATCGTAGATAAAGGTCGGTCTCTTTCCCTCTTCTTGGCCCTTTTGTGATGCAGAGACGGTTGTTTACGTACATCTCTTACATGAAAAGAAAAATCCTCCCCAACAAAAAACACAGTTACCATTCAATTTGCGCTTGGCCTTGAGAATCTTCTCTTAGTCCCTGAAGCACGTGCAGCGAGCGATGACAGGATGGTCGGGGCTTGCCATTCAGGCGATGCACCCGGTCAAACTGAATGTCCCTGATTAACTCTGGTTTGTCCACCAACAGGTCGCCAACGGTGGTTTTTTTTTTATTCAGCCTGCGTTTCAGCTGGTTTACGAGGAAGACTGTAGAAGATTAAATTGTTCCGCTCGGAGCATCCATCCAGGTCGTCGGCTTTTTGTTCAACATCCAGCATCCTCTTCTTCAGATCTTCATTCTCACGACGAAGCTTTGTCACTTCTTTTTTCAAGGTCTGGAATTTTCCCTGCAAGCATGCGAAGCCATCACTGATTCCTTAATGTCTTTTTTTTTTTTTTTTTTTTTTTCATTCCATCAACTTTACTGTTCAGCTCCTGTGGCATGGGCACCACGTCTGTAAGGGTGGGCCGCTCAACAGGCTGGGAGGTTGATGGCCTGCTGGTCGAAGAGGTTGCTGCTTTCTCTGTGTTGGCTCTCCGACTATTGGCATTCAGGCTGGTCTGGCGATAGCTGCCCTTTTGCGGCCACGGATTTTCTCCAACAACGCCAATCTGAGTATTAAACTCCCCCAGAATGAAAACGAGAGGAGGCAGCCTGCATTCACACCGTCCGACACCGTTTTAAGTTTCAACGTCTTCAGGCGCACGGCGATACTCGTTTCCACTCTCTTGAACATGAATGCAAGAAAAAAAAACAAAAAACGGGAGGGAAAAACACCCGTATCTTGTCCTGAAGTCCAGCTGTGAAGATAGCGTTGCACCTCATGAAGGTTTTTGCTGGGTAAAATGTCAAAACACTTCCTAAATCCTTCGTAATTAACAAAAACAAACAGAGCCAATTAACTTGCGTCTCACACCCGTGAACGCTGACCACAAACCCCGAGAGAGAGAGAGAGAGAGAGAGAGAGAGAGAGAGAGAGAGAGAGAGAGAGAGAATGTATGCATCACGTGTGTGCATGAGTGCATGCGTGCGTGCGTGCGTGCGTGTGCGTGCGTGCGTGCGTGCGTGCGTGCGTGCGTGTGTGTGTGTGTGTGTGTGTGTGTGTGTGTGTGCTGTGTGTCGGTGTGTGTGTGGTCGGATTTGCTCAATATTGATTACGTTCTCGTGACTGATTAAAAGATCACGACTTTTATCTTTTTGTTTGTTTACATTGCTGTTGGCCGTCTTGTTCACACAGCAAGATCAATGAAAAAAAAGCGTAGTCAGAATTTAAGGTATACGTATTTAGCTGTATAATGCATAGAGCAACATCAACAGTTGGAGGAAAATGTACTAACAGAAATTTCACTTTACGCTTACTTGACTTGTGCACACATGAACATCCACATATAGAGAAATGTATTAACAGAAATTAACATTGACGCATGGTTGATTGTGCACACATGAACATCCACATATAGAGAAATGTATTAACAGAAATTAACATTGACGCTTAGTTGATTGTGCACACATGAACATCCACAATGAACATCCACATATAGAGAAATGTATCAACAGAAATTAACATTGACGCATGGTTGATTGTGCACACATGAACATCCACATATAGAGAAATGTATCAAAAGAAATTAACATTGACGCATAGTTGATTGTGCACACATGAACATCCACATATAGAGAAATGTATCAACAGAAATTAACATTGACGCATAGTTGATTGTGCACACATGAACATCCACATATAGAGAAATGTATTAACAGAAATTAACATTGACGCATGGTTGATTGTGCACACATGAACATCCATAGCTAAAGAAATGTATTAACAGAAACTACCGTGAACACTTAGTTGATTGTGCACACAGTAACATCCACAGCTGGAGAAATGTATTAACAGAAATTAATATTAACGTTTATCTGACTCGTGCACACAGCAAGTCCAACAGCTGGAGAAATGTACTAACAGATATTAATGTTAATGTTTAGCTGATTCGTGCACACAGCAACAAAAAGAAGAAGCAGAAGATCTGTACGGACATAAAATACGTTTATTCACGACTGTAAAAGCATTTGATATCAGACATTATGACACAGATCATTAGTAAAATAAAGGATGCACCTGTGTGGTTGACTGGAAATAAAGAGGAATCGGTGAAACGTGAGGAATAGCTAATGAAGAAAAAACGCTGTCACTTCTGCTCTCAAAGTAAATCAAACAAGTAAACAGATCAACAGGTAAATAAATACAGCCAGATAAGCCAGTGCTGCTTGGTGTGCCTTTCTACCTAGCATATGCATGGACAGAAAAAAAAAACCCCCGTAAACAGAATGACTTAAACAGCTGGGGATTATCAGACACTGTGCCCGAGTTTCTCTCTGCTGGTTTCGTGTGTGTTAATTGTGAAGAGAGCGAGCTGGGGGAAACGTGGATCGCTTGTGCAGGCCATCGAGTATTTTGTCTGACACGGTGGGTGGGAACGTTAAAAGATTTTTGTTTTTTCCATTAAATCCGCGAAGACCCGTTTTTTTTTTTCGGGATATGTCCATATACATTTGTGAAGCAAAGCAAAGAAGAAAGAATTTGTACGTTAAAAAGTTAAATTAAAAAAAAAAGAATAGTTGTTAATGAAAAGAAAGGCCTGTATTTTTTTTTTTGTCCAACTAGTTGTCGATATTGCGTGCCAGAGTCTGACCCTCATGACCCTGACTACAGCTTACATAGTGACTGACGACACTGTAGCCATCAGACTTCACATTAGTTAATGAAAAGCGAGAACTGTGTTTCATTTTGTCCAATTAGTGTTTGTTGATGATCTTGCATGAGCAAGAGTCTGACCCTGTGCCCCCGACTACAGCTTGCATATTGACCGACGACATTACAGCCATCAGACTTCCGTTACGGACGTTTTCCAGGTAAATCCCTGTTTCCTAAACGAAAGTTTTAAAAACTGTCCGGAAAGATGTTCAAATTTCCCGCCAGTGTTACCTGATCCTGGCATGGCAGTTTCAATCAAAGGAAGCATTCCTTACATCACAGAACTCAGACAAGACGTGACAAAACATGTTGTGTATCGTCCAACCCATCAACATGACCACATCAAGGATGAAAGCAGCTGGAAAATAGAACAACGTACATTCCCCAACGTTTCATTTCATACACAAACCTCCAATGCAGATGCAGCGCTGAGCAAATCAATGATGGTATTTCCACGCTCTTCGAATCCAAGGAAACACATCTGCAATAGTTATACACTCATCACATTCACATTCTTACAAATGTTCTAATATTTCATCAAAAGATAAATAAAAAAAAAAGCAAATAAATGAAACAAAAAAAAATCAAAGAAAAGAAATAAAAGAAAATAATAAGAAAAATATCCCACAAGAGAGTGGTTTAAGGAGCCCTTAGATATAAAATGTACGAAGTAAACATGAAAGACGTAGAGCAAAAGATGACTCAGAGAGTGATTGAGAGAGTTTTTTGATGATCTTATGCTGCTCATATCCATGGCCGTACTCAGTTGGGGTTTCTAAGCCAGATTTGCTGTGTATTCTCCTATTATATATCTGTGTGTTCTTTAGTGGTCACGACCTTTCCACGCTGATGATGCGGTTGCTCTTAGGTTCTGAATGTTTCATGGCGATTTGTGTTCTTTCTGTTCCTAAACAGGTTGTCACAACTGGGGCAAAGCATCGCCTGACTGGAAACGAGATCACGTGTTAAGGTCAGGTCATAGATACAGACCTACTTGTCCTCACTAAGGGCTCCTGGCAGCGATGCGGAAGGAACAATGATTGCCCTCGGTACGTTTTGCCACACATTAGACAAATCCATGTCTATGGCTTATTTGTATGTGTGGGGTGGTTTTTATACCTATGCCTATACAGGCCCGATTTACATAGGAACTGTTTGCCACACGTTTCACAAAGATATGTCTCTGGCTTAGGTGCAGAGTGCGCTGTATGCCTATGATACATCAGGTGGCTTTATATCGGTACTCTTTGCAACACGTTTCACAAGTATGTGTCGTTTGCGTAGGTGCAGAGTGCGCCACATGCCTGTGATACATCAGAGTGAATCTATATCGGTACTGATTCCCACAACTTTGACAAGTGTAGGTCGTATCTGCACGTCCAGAGTGCTCTACATTCTTATGATCTCTCAAGGAGTCTAAGCTTCCAAAACGTGCCTCACACTTGTCGCAAGGAAATGGCTTGTCTGTGGGTGTGAGAGTTGAAGGCTGGAGAGGTCTGCAGGGGTGTGAGGAACGGCAGCACTGGAGCTTTCCAAAGAAAGCCTGTTGGGTTTGACATTGGTTCCACACACTGCAGAGAAACAGGACGCAGTGCTTTCATCGAGCAAACTGTTTGAACTGCTGTGAGAGCCTGGATTCCGTTGTTGTTGGCCAGTTTTGCTGAGAATGTGTACGATCCTGAAGGGCCTGGATCCTGTGAAAGACTGCCGGTACTGGCTTGACGCTGCCTGTTAGTAACATCCTGTTGTTTAGTTTGTTCTTTCTCAGTGTCAGGGTTGCTTTGCTGTTGTCCAGTTTCTGGGTATATATACGATCCTGAAGGGCCTGGATCCTGTGACAGACTGCCGGTACTGGCTTGACGCTGCCTGTTAGTAACATCCTGTTGTTTAGTTTGTTCTTTCTCAGTGTCAGGATTGCTTTGCTGTTGTCCAGTTTCTGGGTATGTATACGATCCTGAAGGGCCTGGATCCTGTGACAGACTGCCGGTACTGGCTTGACGCTGCCTGTTAGTAACATCCTGTTGTTTAGTTTGTTCTTTCTCAGTCAGGGTGCCAGGATTGCTTTGGATCGTTGACAGACGCCCGGTACTGGCTTGACGCTGCCAGTTTCTGGGTATGTGTATACAATCCGGAAGGGCTTGGGTCCTGTGAAAGACTGCTGGTACTGGGTTGACGCTGCCTGTTAGTAAGATCTATCTAGTGGTTCAGTTTGTTCTTTCTCAGTGTCAGGATTCCTTTGTTGTCGGCTAGTTTCTGGTATGTATACGATCCTGAAGGGCCTGGTACCTGTGAAAGACTGCTAACACTAGGCTGACGCCGCCTATCAGTGAGATCCAGTGGTTCAGTTTGTCGTGCAGCAGTGTCAGGATTGCTTTGTTGCTGGCCAGTTTCTGGGTATGTATATAATCCCGAAGAGCCTAGATCGTGTGACAGAGGGCTGGGACTAGGCCTGGGCTGCTGGGCACTGGGATGCAGCTGCTCCTTTTGTTCTGTCAAATATGCATCTGCCACGATCGTTTTTCATCTTTCTGTGTGACATGATTAATAGTGATGAAGTTCCAGTATAGCCCAAATTGATGTACTTGACATGGCGCTGTCGTTGAGAATACGTTCTGAAACAGAGTCATGTACAAGGATTCGTAAGAGAAGAGAAGATTAAAAACATTTTATCATTCACCGTTATCATGATCAGATGAAATAAGACAGAAAAAGAGTACTTCATTATCTCCGCAGTATGAAATTGTACCAGATGCAATAATTATCAAAAACGCAAGAATGAATGATACATTGTGCATGCACAAAAAGAAAAATAACATTTTTATAGAACTGTACACATGAGTGTGCGGGATCCCCCCCCCCCCCCCCCCCCCCCCCCCCCCGCCCACAAAAAAACAAACAGAGCAAACGTGTGCGCGCGCACGAGCGTGCAATAATGCACTAACAAAATGACACTATTTTACACACACACACACACACACACACACACACACACACACACACACACACACACACACACACACACACACACACACACACACAAACACTGACTGACTGGCTGACTGCAACCATTTACTGTCAGATTAATATAGTGTTGTACTGACACAAACACACACACACACACACACACACACACACACACACACACACACGCACACACACACACAAACACATGCACGCAGACAGGCAGGCATACACACACGCACACAAACACACACACACAACAACGACAACACTTACACAACCAACCAATCAAACAACCAAACAAACAAATGGTCAAATAAAAACCATGAACTGTATATAGGAACCCATCATAATTATGACTAGCACTAACATAAATCCCATCACTAATTTTGACTAGCGCTAACCAAAGAAAAAAATCACTAATTATTACTAGCACTAATAAAACCCCCATCGCTAATTATGACTAGCACTAACTAGCTGGGAATGATTTACATACTGGTGACTGTTACACAGGCAAATCCAGTAGTCCGATAAACTGAGGATGAACAGCCCATACAGTATGAGTTTAAATAGAAATGATACTACTACCAACATTTGTATAATACCTGATTAAAAATAAGCGCTAATTCAGGATGAGGTCAGAGAACACGGTGTGGGATTTGCAGTTAGAAACAGATTGTTGGAGTCCATAACTCCACCAGTAAAAGGACAAAACGAGTCCTAACTCTCCGATCCAAACATCATCGGGACCAGTCAGTCTAATTAGTGCCTACGCACCAACTTCGGCATCCACAGCAGAAGCAAAAGACAAGTTTTATGACGACCCCAGTGCTGCTATAAGGAGAATTCCTGACAGAGAATTACTGTTCATCGCAGGCGATTTCAACGCCAGAGTAAGTGCCGATCACAACTCCTGGCCCACCTGCTTGGGTCAGTTCGGCACTGGGAAAATGAACGAGAATGACCAGCGCCTGCTAGAGCTCTGCTGTCATCATGGGTTGTGCGTCAGTAACACCTTGTTCAGCACGAAGCCTCAGCATCGAGTCTCCTGGAGACACCCTCGATCCAAACACTGGCATCAGCTCACCAGACGTGTCAACCTTTCCAGCATCAAGATCACTCGCAGCTACCAGAGCGCCGATTGTGACACTGACCACTCTTTGGTGTGCAGCAAAGTGAAGCTCCGCGCGAAGAGACTACACAGTACGAGAAAGGAGGGCCGGCCTCGCATCGACACCAGCAAACACGCGATCAAAGAAAAGTGGAGGAGTTTGTGTGCGTGTGTTGGAGGATTCTCTCCCTGGCCCACCCACTGCAAATGCCCAAGACCGATGGGAACATTTCAGACATGCTGTCTACAACGCCACCATGTCCACCTTTGGCAAAAAGACCAGCAAGTCAGCTGATTCGTTCGAAGCCATTTAGAAGAAATGTTATTGAGGCCAAGAGAACGCCCCTGACAGCATACAAAACCAATCCCAGTGAGCAGAACCTCCAGATTCTCCGTGCTGCTCGCAGCAAAGTTCAGCAGTATGCCAGGCAAAATGCCAACGATTATTGGTTTCAGCTCTGCTCCCAGATTCAGATCGCAGCTGACACAGGCAACATTA
>JADBJO010007324.1:15000-17500 GCA_016801955.1 Conus betulinus | reverse complement strand
AAACTTTCCTCGTACCTGAGACAAAGGAGAGGGGTGAGTTAACTACCTATGAGTATTCAGTAAGTGTCATTTAACAAAAGTGGACAGTGCTTTTAAACTTATGTCCAAATGCACTCCCACTATCTTCAGCAAAAGCGTATCTTTTACATGGGAGGAGAATAAATTTGATATTTAATCCATACTAACCTTACACCCACACACACACACACACACACACACACACACACACACACACACACACACACACACACGCATGTACAGACACACACAGACACATATACAGACACACAGACACACAGACACACACACACACACACACACACACATGCACACACACACACACACACACACACATGCACACAACACACCCCCCACCCACAACCCCCCCCCCCCCCCCCCCCCCACGAGCGCGCACATATAATACATGCCAGAGTGCTTGCGTGCACGTACATACGCAGGCATGCACACACACACAGACACACATAGGCACACACGCACAGACACACGCGCGCGCGCGCGTGCACACACACGTGGAATGGGGGAAGGGAGGGAGTGATTATGGTCCGATGTCTAATCTCACCCTCACACCCACTCAACACTCTTTCAACAAACCTACCTCGCACGTTGACGGGGAATGATTTCTGGGCTCAAGACCAAACTCGTCCCTCCCTGCCTCAAGTAAGACTGACATGAAATAAGGGAAGTGAAGTCATGCTGGTGTTACGGCGGCTGGATACAATACCCCCACATGCTCCCCCTGCAAATATCTAACGCACGATTACCAGGGAAGGGAGGGTGGCGAATAATGTTCACCTTATACAGGAACTAACCTCACTCCCTTTCAGTGAACGTATCTGCTTTGATCATGATTTGGGGATGATTTTAGGCAGGTATAATCCCGCGCCCCGCCCTCCCCCTTCCCCATTTACTCCACCACCACCAACAAGGGTATGCATGATGTCCCTCGGGAGTGATGTTAGCTTTGTACTCAAACTGACGCTCTACCACCCATCTCATCAGCATGAAACACATATATGAGATTTGATGTAAATATTTGCAAAATTATTGCTGAATTATATATTGACCAACCAAAAAAAAAAAAAAAAAAGAAAATAAGGAGATATCAGAATCCCCACGCACCAAAACAAGCAAGGCGCAGGTAGAGGTAGAAAAAAAAAAAAAAAAACAGGAATTTTTTTTTTTATCGGAAGAGCTTTAAAATGATATATTCTGATTTTTTTTATTGAAAGCACTGAATCAGATGTGTGGTGCTGCAGGTCACATGATTGTCTTCGCTTGTGAGTGTGTATGTAGAGACCGTGGTTGAAACAGTGATGACCCCGATGAAGAAAGATTGTTGTATTGAAATATGAAATATATTTGTAATATTCTACTGGGTTCTGGGGGCCTGATGCGAAACGTTTGTTTGTCTCCCCTCTCCATACATATTCTAAGTAGGATTTCCTTTTCTCCCCCCTCTTTTGTTTAGTATGTTTTTAGGAAGGCTAGGTTTTGTTCCTCTTAGTGCAGATAGTTTTATGTGACTGTTAATTTCATCACTTGATTTATGCCTTACCCCCTTTTGTTTGTTGAATTCCTTTCTTTCTGTGTATGCAGGCTGATACTCCTGTGGACACTCCCTGTATAGACAGGCAAGGATCAATCCCATCTACCCAACAAAGGGAGTGGAGTTTTGTGTGTATGACCATTTCTTTCATCCCGCCATTAAGGCAGCCATACTCCAACTTCGCGGAAGGTGCATGCTTTGTGTAACGTGTCATCCATACCAACAGCCAAATTGGCCTTCTCTTCCAAACGTTGGTGATGGGATTTTACGTGTCTGCAAGATGTTATGCATACGTTCACACACGGAACCTCAGTTTATGGTCTTGTTCGAAGGACTGTATGGGAAATGGAGTCAGAACCAATGTTAAATCCAAGCGAAAAATCCTCCTGTGCTGAAACGGCCCGACGGAGATTCGAACCCGCAACCCCAGGATCACCACGATTATGAGTCCGGGGCTCTACCACTAAGCTTCTGGGGCTCTACCACTGAGCTGCCCTGTTGACAGCCTCCTGTTGAATTTGATTGGGTTTCTTTTCCTTCCACTACTCCAGGGCAGATGGCTTCCACCTCCTCTTTCGAAATTGCAGGAAAGGGATGCAAGAATTGGAGAGGATTGTCCGTCCCTTTCTTACTATTCAGTTCCTCTTAGGTTTCCTTTCTTCCCCACGTCTGCCCCCTGTATGTGTGTGTGTGTGTGTGTGTTTAGCTCTGTTTGTCAGGTGGTAGCAGCCACTAGGGTTTTACCAGAGGGCTTTTTTCACTGTTCATGTTCTTCTCGTCTCCTCGCTGTCCCGGTACATTACCTCCCTTGGTCTCTTTCTTACCTGTCCGAATTTCAATTCCTTAGGTTTCCTTTTCTCCCCACCCCCACGTCTGCCCCCTGTGTGTGTGTGTGTGTGTGTGTGTGTGTGTGTGTGTGTAGCTCTGTTTGTT
>JADBJO010007323.1:112684-115057 GCA_016801955.1 Conus betulinus | reverse complement strand
CCAACCCCCCCCCCCCCTCCCCCCCCCCACCCCCCCCCCCCCCCCCCCCACTTTTTTTTTTGTTGTTATTATTCATGCCACCATCACGTTTTCTTGCGAGCCATTATTGATTGCGGTGGGGTCGGCTTGTGTGAGCGACTCGCCGCGTACTTGTGTGTTAAACTTCTTGCACTTTTTTTTTGGTGTTGTTTGAGGACCCTTTTTTTGAGGAGAGGAAGAAGAGAGACGACGGAGAAGGAGGGAGAGAGAGAGAGAGGACTTTTTTTTAAAGTATAGTTAGTTTAATACCAAGGTCCGACAAAAAAAACAAGAAGAAAAAAACCCCCCCCAAGAAGCCGGAATGATATTCATATAAATACTCATTGGATTGTCTGGACAGACGATGTCTGAACAATAATTAAACCATCTGAAGTCAGTTGAAATAAACTCTCTCTCTCTCTCTCTCTTCTCTCTCTCTCTCTCTCTCTCTCTGCTTCCTCCGTCTCTTCTACCCGTCTCTTCTCCTCTCCGTCCGGTCTCTCTTCTGTCTGTCGTCTCTTCTGTCTCTCTCTATTCTCTGTACTCTGTCCTGCCTGCCTTACCTCTCTCTCTCCTCTCTCCCTCTCTCCTCACCCATCTCTCTCTTCTTCTCTCTCTCTGTTCTGTTCTGGCTCTCTCTCTCTCTCGTCTCTCTCTCGTGCGCGCGCGCGCCGCTCATACGTACGGAAATAAGTCAGGTCATGACAGAGCAATTTTGGGGAACTCAGGCGTGTTAAAACCTGGACTTTTTTTTAAGGGCATGGCTGCAAACTCCAGTCAAATTAATGGTGGTGGAATCCCAAAATTGTATCGCCCTGAAACCCGTCCGTCCAGTCCACACTGCTGCTGGCCGTTCGTGTTTCCATAGAGCTGAACGACCTCCTGTGATAGTTCCATCTCCAAGCCCCTGGGAGTTTCCCCCACTTTCGAACATCAGACTGTTCCGCGGTAGTAGCGATCATTCCGGCGTCCAATCGTTTCCTGACAACGTCATATCAAGCCCCCATGCCATCGCGCCTGGCATGTCACGGCTGAGTGTGAAGAAACACAGAAGAAAACAGAAACCAGATGCCAAACAGGGTCACACCGCATGCTCTTCCGAGCTGCTCTCTGTCTCGCCTTGGGTGTGTGGCTTCGCCAACAGATCAGATCAGCCGTTCGTTTATGGGCCAATCGCTAGACAGCTGACAGAAATTTGGGGGGAACTGTAGAGCCATGCACACACACAAACACGCACGCGCGCGTGCACACACACACACACAACACACACACACACACACACACACACACTAACACGCACGCTCACGCAAACACAACACACACACACACAACACACACGCACGCTCGCGCACACACAGACCACACCACACACACACCTGACCCTTTCCCCACCCCCACAAAATTCTCTCTCTCTCTCTCCTCTCAGTCTCTCTCTTCTCTCTCTCTCTCACTCTCTCTCATGTTCTCTCTCCCCCCGGTCTTGTTCTTTTATGGTTATTTTCTTTGTATTTTCTTATTTTAGCTGTACCTGTCAAACTCTGCGCCACTTCAGGAGGCAGTGTAAACACACGCCGCTCATTCTTGACACCCCGTCCACAGCCACAGCCCGGCGTCGGGCCCCGCCGCAGCCCCGGGGGCACCAACAATCCACAGGAAGCAGTCAATGTCAAGTCTTTAAGAGGCAAACCCACCGGAGGAGACCCTGCACACTGCTGCAATCACTTCTGTGGTGTTTAGTGGCGCCTGTTCTGATCTTACATACGCCAGGACAACCACCTACTAAGCCCCCTAACTGAACGACAATCAATTGCTTAGTCGCGGAGCCGGGCGTTAGTGAGCTTCTCTCCTCCGGAGGGCCGCCATCACGTCCGTCCAACGACAGCCCCCATGGACTCGCCGATACCGGTGACCCCGACGGAACCAAACCCAGGCACACAGACGTGGACGAGGACATCGAAGTTGAGGTCACCATGAGAGCAGGGCATGAAGTTGAGACTTTTTTTTTAATGCTGATCGATGAGAATGAGGATGATAAAATTTGAGATGCTGACGGATTTCCATTTCGGTCTGAGACTACATGACAGGCTGTACTCTACGCTCCTTTCATAATATATCCCGGCGTCAACCAGGCCCGAGAGATACAGGCACCTGCAGTGTTGGTCAGGAAATTTGAGCAACACTTCAGAAACGCATCCGTTAAGTGGATGAAAACTCGACTGTGTGATTCCAGTCTTCCCAACTGAGTCGCAGCAAACTCAACTCTGGGTAGGATCCGGTCGGGGCAGAAAAAACCCACATTCTGATGGGGATTCGAACCCACGACCTCCCAGCCGGGAGTCCGCGACGCTAAACCAC
>JADBJO010007323.1:107684-110184 GCA_016801955.1 Conus betulinus | reverse complement strand
CGTGTGTGTGTGTGTGTGTGTGTTGTGTGGAGGGGGGAGGGGTGGGGGTGGGGGTGGAGGTACTAAAAATAGTTCAGAACGGAAATAGCTATGGTTCCCTCCTGCCAGTAAGAGCGCATTACAAAATGTCGGTGTGCAAGGGAGAAAAAGAGATTGCTTTTTGATCTCTCGTCCTTGAAGACATTTGACCTTGCTTGTATCATAGTTGGAGAGGGCTTTAATAAAATGTGGGCAGGGGAGGGGGGGGGGGGGGTAACAGCTGGGGGAAGGGGGTGTACAGCGTTTAAGACACGGTCTTTGCTAAGTATCTCTGTTCCCCTCTTTTCATCAATATGAATGCATATGTGGGTATACGTGATTCACCGCATTCTGTTGTTATCTTCCTCGCCATTGGTAGAAAGGCCTGTGTGGTATTCACCTGCTGTGTGTGATCAACCAATTCCGTGTGACTTTAGAGCTGTGACAGCGTGCTTTCTCTCTGTGGGTTCTCTTTTTGTGAGTCCCTGTTGAACGAAGCGCATGGAGCACTCTCTCTCTCTCTCTCTCCTCTCTCTCTCTCTCTCTCTCTCTCTCAGCTCTCTCTCTCTCGTCAATAATTTGAATAAAGTGCAGGTCCTTTTACGTTTTTTTCCCCCTCGTAGGTTTTGAATATAATGTACACACTCCTTCATTAAGGGGCCAAGGCCTATGAATGAGTAAGTCATCTCTCTCTCTCTCTCTCTCTCTCTGATTTTTTCACTCTTATATTGACACAACGCCTCAACACTTTGGGATTCGCTAGCAATATTCACTAAAAGCGCTGACCAGTATTCACAAAAGAGCTGTAAAAAGTAACGATGTGTAAAACATCCTCACTGGTAGACTCGGACTCAAAAGCACTTAAACCCCCACATTTCTCTACAATAAAGGACTCCTTGTGCATAAAATACTCCATGAAAATGCTCCATTTTTATGTAACTTACATGGGGGCCGAATAGCTCCGTGGTTGAGCACCGGGCTCGTAATCTTCTTGATCCTGGGTTGCGGGTTCGAACCTCCGCCAGGCCGTTTCGGTACAGGGGGATTTTTTCCCTCGGAGTTAACATTGGTTCTGACTCCATTTCCCATACAGTTCTTCGAATGAGACTATAAACCGAGGTTCCGTGTGTGAACGCGCGCATAACATCTAGCACACACGTCAAATCCCATCACCAACTTTCGGAAGAGGAGGCCAGTTTGGCCCGTTGGTGTGAATGGCACGTTACACATAGCATGCACCTTCCCCCGAAGATGGAGTATGGCTGCCTTCATGGCGGGATAAAAAAAAAAAAAACGGTCATACACACAAAAACTCCACTCCCTTTGTTGGGTAGATGGGATTAATCCTTGCCTGTCTGTACAGGGAGTGTCCGCAGGAGTATCAGTCTGCGGACGCAGAAAGAAAGAAAAAGAAAATCTCACAAACACGTTCACTTTTCAAAACGTCTATCGACATTCGCATAATGAAATCAACTTCCCCCTTGGCAATGATTATTTTCTACAGATCTACACTGGCTGTATTCCGGAGGTTGGTTATGATATAATTATATCCCTCAAGAACTTAAAAGGAATCAAACAAGCAAAAATCAAATCTAGATCTGACTCCACTACACCCCCAAATGCATTGATCATTCTGAATTTAGAAATATTAAATATGAAATGAGGCAGGGAACAGTAAACAATAAACAAATAGGGTAAATTGTGGGAGCATGAGTTACCCCTACTTGTTCGTTGTTTATTATTTACTGTTCCCTGCCTCATTTCGTATTTACTTTCGTTTCAATGAAATCGAGGTTATTTTATTTGTTACAGTCCGTCTTTGTACTTGTCTGACTTAATTCAAGTTTGGGTGCAAGTCTTGAATAAAAGTTACTTTATATTTTATTCATTTCTTGTTGCTGTGTAGATGTGTTCGGTATGAGGTATATGGGCAAGCTTAACTTTTTTTGTTTGTTTGTTTTTTTTGTGTGTGTGTGGGGGGGGGGGGGGTGGTTGTGGGGGAGGGGGGATGTTTCCTTGTTTGTTCTGTGTTCTCTGTGCTGTCATGTCTGCTAGGCGATTCGGTGTCGTAAGCAGCATTCCTCTGGAGTTATGTTTTCCTGTGGGTGCAAGATTTACCGTACTTGTTTATTGTTCAGAAATGCTGTTTACAACCGTCTGATGAATGTTTCACATGTGATTCCCCTCTAAGCCAAAAATGCATTGTTCATCCTGTATCATTTATATGTTTTTCACTTCATTCCCATGTTCTCGGGCGGTCGCGGGTTTTGTTTCTCTATTTTACCTCATACTCTTTCTCTCCTTTATCTCTCTGCCCAACTACCTTGTCGGTTGGTCGGTCTCTCTCTCTCTCATCTCTCTCTCTCTCTCTCTCTCCATTCTCCTCCCTCTTTTTTTCCAAATACACTCATGCACTAAGTTTTGTATATTCTCGGGTTCATTGTTTGGATTTTTAATTTTTCTCACGACAAATAACTCAGTA
>JADBJO010007323.1:102684-105184 GCA_016801955.1 Conus betulinus | reverse complement strand
GAGCTCCAAATAGGGGCAAGAGGATTAGATCACTTTCAGCTTGTACGTTGCTTCCAGTGAGAAGGCAAGAGAGGGAGTGGGGGTGACGGGACGGGGGGGGGGGGGGGGGGGGGGGGGGAGGGGGGGGGAGGGGTCCGCCAGAATACCGGAATGGGAACGACCTGAAGAGATATGTTAATATCAATAGATAAAAAAAAAACAAACAAACAAACAAACAACAAAAAAAGCACCATCTATCAATATTGGGCATACCACCCTCCACACTATTGTCAAAAACAGTCACCACCGCGCCCATTTGAGACATTTATTCTGCACCCCTCTCTCTTTTACCTCTCTCTCTAGGCCATTTGAGACCCCCCCCCCCCTCCTTTTATTACCCCCCCCCCTCTCCCCACTTCTCTCCCGTTCCCTTGGCTTATCCGTCCCCCCCCCCCCCCCCCCCCCCCCGCTCACCCTCCTTCTCCTTCATCCCATCTCGTCTCTCTGCCCCCACCACCACCCCCCGACCTCCCCGTCCTCTCTCCCCCATTCATCAGCTGCTACGCCGGAATGTCATTTTATAAGTGCTTCGTCGGCGGGCTGATTGCGTCGCGAAACTAATAATACACCTGTCCACAAATGGATTTCACGAGATAAGTATTTACTTGGGTTACACGCTCCGCAGCCGGGGAGGAAAAATGTTCCTCCTGCCTTCTGCCTCCTAGCAGATAGTCCCCCCCATGAAGAGAGGTTCTTCGAGAAAATGGAGTCGGTAACGTCACAGAATATTTAAGAAAAAAAAAAAAAAAAAAAAAAAAAAAAAAGCCGTCCCGTCCTTTTTTCCTTCCCATCCCCCTCCCCCCACACGCCAGGGCCTCTCCCTCCTTCCCTTCCATCTCACACACCCCCCTCCCCCCACTCACCGCCCCCCCCCCCCCCCCCATTTCACCACCACCGCCCTCCCTCTCCTCCGCCCCCACTCCACACAAATGGCGGATCATCAGTGCAAATTCGATTAGCTCAGCCGAGACACAATCGCCGGAGTAGGTCTAATCCGGAGAAGGGGGAGGGGGGGGGGGGGGCGGAGGGGGCGGAGGAATACCCAGCTTTCCATTTCCCCCCCCCTCTAGTTTTCCTCCTGGCAAGTAATTTCTCCTTTGGAAACATGGAAATGGCGAACGCTGTGGGGCGCCTCCCAGGGGAAATATATATCACAGCCATTGGAGAATGCTGGTGGAGAAGTGGGGGGGGGGGGGGGGGGGGGGGAAGAGGGAAAGGGAACAGAGGGGGAGGGAGAGAGAGAGGGTAGGGAGGGGGAGGAGGAGAGGAGATGAAGGAAGAGAAGTGTGTGTTTGTGCGTGTGTGTGTGTGTGTGTGTGTGTGTGTGTGTGTGTGTGTGTGCAGCCAAAGGGAAGGTGGAAGGTGAGGGAGAGGGGAGGAGGGAAGGGAGGGGCGGGGGGGGGGGGGGAGGGCAAGCAGAGGCGTTGTAGAAAAGCCCCCCGTGAGCGCTAATTCCTGAAGTAGCCATCTCATTTAAGCGGCCATTAACACGAAGGGGCGCACAGCGGGTGTTGGTCGTTCCCCCGGCCAATTCGGGCCGCTCCTTCCGCGGCGGGGACCCCGTAAAGCTCTTCGGGGCCCCATTACTCCGGACTTCAATGCCGCCGCCACTCTCTGCGCACCCCTCGCGACAAGGGGCTTTACAAGAAACAGCCTCGTTTTGACTGATCGCCAGCGATTTGGCCTCGTTTCAAAGGCGTGTTTCCGTCGATAACCGGAAAAAAGAGCTTGCTGGCAGGCGTGGTGGTGGTCGTTAGAAATTGTAGGACCCCTGCCGGGAAGGCCGCTCCTGTCCGTCCCGCGGCGTGGTCAATAAACTAAAACTCTTCGTGGGGAGTACCTAACTCCGGACTATAAATTGAAAATATGATTTCCTCATGCGCACACCCTTAACACATAGGCTTATACAGAAACGCGGTACGTATTTGACTGATCGCTAGCGATTTGGCCTCGTATCAAGCGTGTTCCGTCGATATGTTATTTTTTTTTTTTTTTTTTCGTTTAAAGAGCTTGCTGGCAGTATTATTATATCTAAGTCCTAGAAATTGCAATTGTTAAGGACGTTTTTTACCGGTCACGTATAACAGCCCCAGGGTTATTCGTGAGCGAAACGACAGAAATCAGACGAAGTGAAATTGCCCTGCTCTTGCTGCTTATCTGGAGAGCCAGAGAGCCGGAGAAGAAGATGAGGTTGGCTATCCCTTCCCATGGGCCGTCGCACTTCAAGACCCCGGCGCGGCGGGACTGCCCGGCAGGGGGCACGCCATTAATACCGTTGTTGCTTTGAAGAGTGAAAAATGGGGGGTTTGGCTCCCGAGTCATTTTCATGCTTTTTTAAACGGCAGCCCCCCACCACCCAAACCCTTTAAAGATGTAGCACGTAACGCTGCTATCTCCTGAGGAGCTAGGGGGATGGGGCGTGGGGGGGGGGGGGGTGTGGCGTGGGGTGGGGTGGGGGGGG
>JADBJO010007323.1:92500-97500 GCA_016801955.1 Conus betulinus | reverse complement strand
GAATAAATCACCTTCCTTTGTATTTAGTGTTGTAAACGTAATAAACGAATGTGTCAGTTTCCATGGTATTTAGTGTTGTAAACGTGATGAAGGAATAAATCACCTTCCTTTGTATTTAGTGTTGTAAACGTGATAAAGGAATAATTCAGTTTCCTCCTGTTGTAAACTTGATCTAAAGAATAATTCAGTTTCCTTTGTATTTAGTGTTGTAGACTTGATAAAAAGAATAAATCAGTTTCCTTTGTATTTAGTGTTGTAAACGTGATAAAGGAATAAATCAGTTTCCTTTGTATTTGTGTTGTAAACGTGATAAAGGAATAAATCACCTTCCTTTGTATTTAGTGTTGTAAACGTGATAAAGGAATAAATCAGTATCCTTTGTATTTAGTGTTGTAAACGTGATAAAGGAATAAATCAGTTTCCTTTGTATTTAGTGTTGTAAACGTGATAAAGGAATAAATCAGTTTCCTTTGTATTTAGTGTTTGTAAACGTGATAAAGGAATAAATCAGTTTCCTTTGTATTTAGTGTTGTAAATTTGATAAAGGAATAAATCACTTTTTGTATTTAGTGTTGTAAGTGTGATAAAAGAATGTATCAGTTTCCATGGTTTAGTGTTGGGAACATGATGTAAGAATATATCACTTTACCTTGACCACAGTTTTGGGAAATGTGATGAAAAACATATCACTTTAACTGGATTGTAGACCTGGAAATTCACTATAAAAAAAATATGCATCGCTTTTTCTTAAATATCGTTTCGGAAATGTCGACATCTGGATATTTTCCATTTATCCTGGATTATGAAGCAGCTCGGGTGATTAACAACAATTCGCTTTTTTTCCTCGTACATAATGTTGAAATGTGAACAAATAAAAAACAAAATAAATATAAATATATAAACATATATATATATATATATATATATATATATATCACTTTTCCTGGATCATAGCGTTAGAAACGTGATAAAAAGAGAATACATCTTTAGAGAGAAGCGTTGGAAATGAGACAGAATAAAAACGTCACCCGCCTGTCCAAGATGACGGAGCTACCACCGTGATCAAAGAATACATCGCTATTTCTTAAGACCAGAAATTGCAAATTAGGGGGCCGGAATAGCTCAGATGGTAGAGCGCCGGACTCGTCATCTAAGGGTTGCGGGTTCGAATCTCTCCGCCGGGCCGTCTCGGTACAGGGGGATTTTCCCCTCGGAGTTAACATTAGCTCTGACTCCATTTCTCATCATACAGTTCTTCGAATGAGACCATAACCGAGGTGCCGTGTGTGAACGTACGCATAACATCTTGCACACACGTCAAATTCCATCACCCAACTTTCGGAAGAGAAGGCCAGTTTGACCCCGTTGGTATGGATGACACGTTACACATAGCATGCACCTTCCCCGAAGAAGAGGGAGTATGGCTGCCTTCATGGCGGGATAAAAAAACGGTCATACACACACAAACTCCACTCCTTTTGTTGGGTAGATGGGATTAACACTTGCCTGTCTACACAGGGAATGTCCGCAGGAGTAGTCAGCCTGCGTACGCAGATGAGAAAGAAGAAGAAGAAGAAGAAGAAGAATTGCAAACTTGATTTTAAAAAAACAACAACAACCAACTCGTTATTTAACAGTGTTGCAGATCTGACAAATGAATGCGTCATCTTTCCCATCATTATTTGAGGACATGAAAAAAAACAAAAAAACAAAAGAAGAGTTCACTTTTCCTCAAAATGTTTAAGCTGGAAACGGGGACCAAACAAACAGTAGGTCACTTTATCTTGATTTGACTATGCAGGGACATGACGAAAGACAACCTGACAGTTTGTCTTCATTTCATTATTAGAAATCCGATGAAAGAAAAAAAAAATAATTAAAAAAAAACCCCCCCGATTTTCATTGTTCAAAGGTGACAAATGAAATTTTCGAAGATTTTCTGAAAAAAAAAAACAAAAAACAAAAAACAAAAAACCCCAAAGGTGAAGTAAGCAACTTTCCCTCATAATTTTAAGCATTCACGATGTAAAGGAGAGAACAAAATGGTTATCATTCCCTATAGTTCTTACAGCAGGAGAGACATGGGTAACCCATACCTATGTCCACTAGCAGGAGAGACATACATTATGTCCACTAGCAGGAGAGACATGGGTAACCCATACATTATGTCCACTAGCAGGAGAGACATGGGTAACCCATACATTATGTCCACTAGCAGGAGAGACACATGGGTAACCCATACCTATGTCCACTAGCAGGAGAGACATGGGTAAGCCATACCTATGTCCACAAGCAGGAGAGACATGGGTAACCCATACCTTATGTCCACTAGCACGGGAGAGACATGGGTAACCCATACCGATGTCCACTCAGCAGGAGAGACATGGGTAAACCCATACATTATGTCCACTAGCAGGAGGAGACATGGGTAACCCATACCTATGTCCACTAGCAAGCAGGTAGAGACATGGGTAGACCCATACACATGCCCAGAGAGACGACTGGACCTGGCAGAGCAAAGGCCGTCTCCGGTGTGAAGGCGGCTCAGTGTGGCTAGATGTGACACTTTGGTAGTTTTGAATTACTGGTTTTAGTGCAAAAAAAAAAAACAAAAAATCAAGTGTGTAAAAGACTTCCAAACTCTCTCTCTCTCTCTCTCTCTCTACTCTCTCTCTCCCTCCCCCTACTCTCCATGTAGGAGTCGACCTCTCTCTCTCTTTCTTCCTCTCACTGCTCTTAATTCTAGTTGACGACCTCTCTCCAGTCTCTCTCATCTCTCTCCTCTCTCTCTCCCTCCCCCTCTCTCTCTCTGTATTTTTCTGTCGCCTCTCTCTCTCTTTTCTTCCAAAAAAAAAAAAAAATCAAGTGCTCTTTAATTCTAATTCAGTTGACGACCTCTCTCTCTCTCTCTCTCTCTCTCCCTCCCCCTCTCTCTCTCTGTATTTTTTCTGTCGCCTCTCTCTCTCTTTCTTCACTCACTGCTCTTTAATTCTAGTTGACGTCTCTCTCTCTCTTCTTCTCTCCTCTCTCTCTCTCTACTCTCTCTCCCCCCCCTCCTCTCTCTCTGTATTTTTCTGTCGCCCTCTCCTCTTTCTTCTTCCTCAAACGCTCTTTAACCTAGTGACGACCTCTCTCTCTCTCTCTCTCTCTCTCTCTCTCTCCTCTCCTCGTCTCTCTCTCTCTCTGTCCACACACACACTCTATGTGTGTGTCGAGTGTGTGTGGTGTGGTCTCTCCCCCCTCTCTCTCTTACTCCCCACCCCCTGCCCCACCCACCCACCCACCATGGACCCATTCCAAGACAACGCAAATGTGCGATGGTGTTCTCCTCACCTCTTCAACACAAGGAAGGTTGAACCACGAGAGAAACGTTTTTTTCCCAAGCCAAAACTGGACCCCCCCCCCCCCCTCCCCCCCCCCACCTCACCCCCAAGTCCCTCCCCCCGCCTCCCACTTCCCCCACCACACCAAATCAACCCGTCGTAGGTCAAGTCACCGTACAAATCTGATTTACTGCCAACACCCCCCCCCCCACCCCCGCGCCCTCCCCTCCCTCCCTATTCAAACTGGTGTCCTCCACTTCCAACTGATCATGCACGAGATGATGCCCCCTCCTCCTCCTTCCCTTCTTTCCCTCCCCCACCCACCTCACCACCCTCTCCCCCCCCCCCCTCCCCCCTCCCCTCCCACCACCCACCCCCAGCCTCCTCACCTTCAAACCTACCCCCCTCAAAAAAAAAAATCAATAACTAAACACACACACACACACACACACAAAAAAGCTCTTCAAAGAAGTTCGCGCTGTAAGCCTCCGAGTCGCTCTTTTCTGCTCGTGTTATACCCGCGAGCTCCTTGTCTGTTGCTGAAGTGGCAGTGGGGGAGGGAGGGGAGGGGAGGGTGGGGGGACGGGGGAGTGGGAGGGGAGGGAGGGAGTGGGGCAGAGAGACAATAGCGTGGACGGGTTCGCAGGTTGTAAATCGTGTTCGGTCGGAAAGGCAGAGGACAGGGCCTGGCGGAGCCCTCGTCAGGTAAGGGGTCTGCCGGCGCTCTAGCGTGACTAAAACGCTTTTCGATTCGCCCCGGGGACGAAAAGAAAGAGAAGAGAAGAAGGAGGGGATGGGGTGGGGGGCGTGTGTGTGTGTGTGGGGGGGGGGGGGGAGGGTGGGGGGGGGGGGGGGGGTGGAGGGGAGGGGGGGGGAGGGGGCGGCGATTCGCGTCTTGTGTCCGCTGGCCTTCTTTTCCGCCGAGGAGTTCTCGGCGTCAGCGTTATCATAAAGTTATCACTCAGAGTTTGTCACAGAGAGAGAGAGAGAGAGAGAGAGAGAGAGAGAGACAGAGACAGAGACAGAGGGAGGAAGAGAAAGAAAGAAAGAGAGACAGAGAGAGAGAGAATGTGGAGTGTGAGAGAGAGAGGGGGGATGAGGGGAGAGAAAAAGAGGGAGGGGGGGGAGAGAGAGGAAGAGAGAGAGAGAGAGAGAGAGAGAGAGAGAGAGAGAGAGAGAGAGAGAGAGAGAATGTGGGTGGGGGGTGTATGTGCATGTGTGGTGAGAGACAGAGACAGAGAGGGGGGGGGGAGGGGGGGGGGGGAGAGACAGACAGACAGACAGAGAATGTGTGTGTGTGTGTGTGTGTGTGTGTGTTGTGTGTGTGTGTGTGTGTGCGTGCGCGCGCGCGCGTGTGTGCGTGCGGGCGCGCGCGTGCGCGTTTGTGTGTATGTGGCTGCCCTCCTCTTGTGCTAACTTTGACTCACCTTTTTTGCTACGGTCCAGTACACACACACACACACACACACACCACACACACACAGGGGGGGGGGGGGGGGGGGGGGGAGAGAAAAAAAGAAAAGAAAAAAAAAGAAACAGAAAGAAAACACAAAACAGACAGGAACAAAAAAAAGAGAAGCCATCTTTTTTGGTTACATTGAGTGAGATTGCCGACATCGTGACTGCTGTGTGTACTGTTGATCCTCGCTGATCCATTCAGCACAAGACGAACTGCAC
>JADBJO010007323.1:72500-82500 GCA_016801955.1 Conus betulinus | reverse complement strand
ACGCATGCACACACGCACACACATGCACATAAAAGCACACTACATACATGCACATAAACACACATGCGCGCAGAGACAGAGAGAGAGAGAGGGAGGGGGGGAGCGAGAGAGAGAGACACACAGACAGAGAGAGAGAGAGAGGAGAGAGAGGAGAGAGAGAGAGGAGAGAGAGAGAGAGAGGGAGATGGACAGAGACAGGGGGAGACAGACCGCGACAGAAAGACAGACAGACAGACAGGTAGAGAGAGAGAGAGAGAGAGAGAGAGAGAGAGAGAGAGAGAGAGAGAAGATAGAACGCGAGACAAAGACAGAGAGAGACAGACAGAGTTTATCCCGATTTCTGGACGAAACAAAAGAACGAAAACATACAAATACTTTCTTCCCAAAGCATCATCAAAGAAAGTTGTTGTTTTGTGAAAAAAAAGAAGATTGAACTAAAGTCAAGAAATCAGTTTCATGATTTTTTAACGAAAAACACATCGAAGCTCAAATTTCCTGTAAGAGTGACCACCAAGTGAGTACAAACAACAAGCAAGGTGGCTTTTCTGGAGCAAACGTATTGATACAGATGGTGCAGGAGCAGGGTTTTTTTTTTCTGCGCACGTATGCTGATACTCTTACGGACACTCACGGTACAGGCAAGGATTAATCCCTTCTATCCAACAAAGGGAGTGGAGTTTTGTGTGTATGACCGTTTTTGTTTTTTTTTTTTCCTTTTTTTATCCCGCCATTAAGGCAGCCATACTCCAACGTCGGGGAAGGTGCATGCTATACGTCACGTGTCATCCATACCAACGGCCAAATTTCGCCTTCTCTTCCGAAAGTTGGTGGTGGGATTTGACGTGTGTGCAAGATGTTATGCGTGCGTTCACACACGGAACCTCGGTTTATAGTCTCATTCGAAGGACCGTATGGAAATGGAGTCAGAACCAATGTTAACTCCGAATGAAAAATCCTTCTGTACAGAAACGGCCTGGCGGAGATTCGAACCCGCAACCCCCAGGATCACCAAGATTACGAGTCCGGCGCTCTACCACGGAGCTATTCCAGTCCCCGCGCAGAAGCAGTGAAGTACAAAACATTACCAGTAAGCTCCCTTGAACTCCAGACTGAGAGGGGTCGTTATCTAAACCCTGACGAAGAAGACAGACTTATGCACGACACATGCCATGTTGTTGTTGTTGCTGTTGCTGCCGTTGTTGAGGACGAACTACATTTTCTCGACCACTGTAAAGAATTTCATCAACAAGGCAACGACTTGATGCTGGCGAGAATCGCAAACATAGATGATAGACTAAAATCCAACGCCCATCTTGCGATGAAGTGAGTGACGGTAAGTGATTGCTCGTTCAGTTTCGTTTGTCCTGTTTTGCATCTTGCCTGAAGAAGACCTAAGAGGTCGGAACGCGTCGTGTTTTGTCTTGTGGTTCGTTTGTCTACGTTTTCTTGGCGGTTCGCTATTAATTACATTCAAAATACAAGAAAATCAAACAAGCAAACAAGCAAAACTCTGGGAGTTCATGTTAAAGGACTGCTTCCAACCTGTACTCGCCCAGTATATTCCTGTTGCGTTTCTCTCTCTCTCTCCAGCGACAGCAATAAGATTATGATACACGGTAGGTTCTGTCTACTATTATTGTTATTAGGCTGTAAAGTGTGACGACGTTAGAATCATTTTAACTAATTGAATGCCGTAACCTGATCACTTCTCCCACGCAAAATCTCTGGTTTTCATTGGGCAATAAAAGACGTTTCTGAAAGAGAGAGAGAGAGAGACAGAGAGAGACAGAGAGAGAGAGAGAGAGAGAGAGAGAGAGAGAGAGGCGGGGAGGAAGGGGAGGAGGCAGGGGCAGGGAGGGACAGAGAGAGTGGGTACACACACCACACACACACACACACACACACACACACACACACACACACACCACACACACACACACACACACACACACACACACACACACACACACAAAGTTGCACACACTTTGAAATATGACAGAAGAAGATGAAGAAAAAGAGAGAGAGGGAGGTACGTAAGGGGAGAGAGAGAGAGAGAGAGAGAGAGAGAGAGAGAGAGAGAGAGAGAGAGAGAGAGAGAGAGAGAGAGAGAGAGAGAGAAAGACACACAGACAGACAGACCAGACAGACACAAAAGGAAATAAAAAAAAAGAAGAGATAGAGGTAACAGCACCTTAGGTACAGAGCATCACTTGAACCTCTATATCACAATGAAAATACAACAGGCACAGACCATCACTTGAACCTCTGTATCACAATTACAAAAAAAACAAAAACCATCCCATCCATTGTCGCATCATGCAGACAGACCCACAAGGATGAGAAGGAAAAGAAGAGGCAAGAAAAGTAAAGACACGAAGAAAGAAAGAAAGAAAGAAAGAAAGAAGAAAGAACGAAAGAAAGAAAAAAAAAAAAAACAGAGAAGGAAACAGCAGAAAGGGAAGAAACTTGAAACCGAGGGCCTTCAAGATTCAGACCTTTTTAATACCACAATTCCATTCCCTGAAACACGTGACTCACGCAACCCCCTCTAACTTCCCCTCCCTGACCGCGACAGAGAGAAACACCAACTTTCATCAAAACTCATTCATCTCTTAAAACAACTCCGACAAACTTTTTCCACTCTCCCTCTAGGAAACGGATACATGAAGAAATCCGCTGTGAGAGAGAGAGAGAGAGAGAGAGAGAGAGAGAGGAGAGAGAGAGAGAGAGAGAAGAGAGAGAGAGAGAGAGAGAGGGAGAGAGAGAGAGGAGGAGAGGAGAGAGGGGAGAGGGGGGAGACAGAGGGAGAGAGAGAGAGAGAGAGGAGGGAGACAGAGAGACGAAAGAGACGAGAGAGAGAGAGAGAGAGAGAGAGAGACGGTGCGCGAGCGAGCGAGAGAGAGAGAGAGAGAAGGAGAGAGGTGCACGAGCGAGCGAGCGAGCGAGAGAGCGAGAGAGAGAGAGAGAGAGAGAGAGAGAGAGAGAGACGGTGCGCGAGCGAGAGAGAGAGAGAGCGCGGTCTTGCCCCTGATCACCAACAAAACCCACGTGACATAACGTCACGCTAAACAAATGAGGTCGCGAGCGTGTGTATTATCTGTCCTTGTCTTGCGTCCCTCCGCTGTTGAACTGGCTGGTCCTCTAATCGCGCCGATAGGGCCCTCCACGAACGCATTACTCAATGTTACCATTTTCTGAACAAGTTGCGACGGAGTTGGCATTCATCTTCATTCCGCCATTCTCTGGCCGGAGCAGCGATCGAAGGGGAAATAATTCCGCTTGCCAAAGCTTGCTAGGATTGCCGTGGAACTTCAGCCAGAACGGAGAAGGGGAGGGGGGGGGGGGGGGGGGGGGGGGGGGGGGGGACGGAGGGGAGGGGTTGGTGAGGGATTGGGGGGGGGGGGGGGGGACTGAATTCCCGAACCTTGAAGAAAGATTCGTTGGGGGGGGGGGGGGGGGGGGAGTGAGGTGGAGAAAGGATGGGGGGAGGGGGGGGGGGGGGGGGGGAGTGGAGACGGTGGAAGTTTAGAAGAATGCCAGACAAAGAGTGCTCAACAAAAGGCTTCCAAGGCAGGGGAGAGATTGAAACTGTTTTAGAAAGGCCTTGTTTTCTTTAAAGAAAGATTGATTGCCATTTGACAGAATACAAGGGGGGGGGGGGGGGGGGGGGGGGGGGAAGATTTTCTCTGTCTTCGTCTGTACTCCCCTTACAACCTGGTGGACAAGTCTTCCAAAAGCTCAGGCCGATCCAAGGGATCGGTCGCAAGAATTTCAAAAGATCATCAGCTGACTGTTGACGCATACGTCTTTCTCTGTGACGTGGCCGTCACGAAACGTCGCTCTCCTGAAGGACTGGGGAGGGGGGTTCGGATCTGTCCCTAGACTGTGTGTGCCAGAGTTTTGGTTTCATCAAGGAGGTGTCACTGCGTGTGGACTAGTCCATAATTATACGCTGCATAAAAAATTCCGTCAAGTTTTTTTTAAAACCACACTGCGCAATGATTAAAAGCTGATGGACGAATGAATCAAGGAGCAAGATGAGAGAACTGAAGAAGAGGGTCTCGTGGCTACTACTTCGCAGATGTCTGACCTACACATCAGTTCAACGCGCTGGTCAGACCTGGAGTTCCAACCTAACATTGGCTGTGCCACTGTTTCCATTGAACGTGGGTGGGTGTGGTGTGGGGGGGTTGTGGGTGTGGGTGGGTGGTTTGGAAACAGGCCCATGTGTGTGCTCCACGCGCGATGCAGCGAGACTGAAGATCCACAGACATCTGAATGAAGGGTCTGAATGACACCGAACCATTCTCACCATAGATTAGAGAACGTCAGCCATGAGATAAAAGAAAAAACAATATTCACGATGGGATCGAAAACATTTGATTATGACAAATCTTAAACAAATGTGAGCGAACCGCCCAGAGACACGTGGACAAATGAGTCACAAAGACAAAACACGACGCGTTTCGACCGCTTAGGTCTTCTTCAGGCACGATACAAACCAATACGACAACGGAAATTCACTTAAATTTGATCGCTTAAGAGTATGTGTGTGTGCTCCACGATTCAACGCTTCCGAAGCGATCAAAGCTAAGTGAATTTTCGTCGTCCTATTTGTTTGTGTCTTGCCTGAAGAAGACCTAAGAGGTCGAAAACGCATCGTGTTTTGTCTTGTGACTCGTTTGTCCACGTTTCTCTGGGCGGTTCGCTCACATTTATTTAAGATTTGTTTAGATTTCCGCCTGCGGTCGTCTCATTTTGCAACTAGATCTAATTTGATTATGAGATAACAAAATAGTCTCCGTGGGATCAACAGACCCGCTCACTGAGGAGTTAAAGAAGATAGTCACCATCGAGTCCAAAGCATGAGCAATGGGATAGAAATGATCACCACGGGATAGAAAATATTCACCATAAAAAGAAAGGCATTCATTAATGAAGAGGAAAACGTTCGCCATTGATTTTTTTTTTGTAAAGAAGAAAAAAAAAAAAAAAAGAACATTGACCATTTGACAGAAATATTCACCATCGGATAGAAAACGTTCACCAAGGAATACAAAACACTTCACCATGAAACAGAAAAAAAACAATGAGAGGGCTTCCTTCTTCTTCTGCGTACGCAGGCTGATGCTCTGCGGACACATCCCTGTACAGACAGGCAAGGATTAATCCATCTACCCAACAAAAGGGAGTGGAGTTTTGTGTGTATGGCCGTTTGTTTTTGTTTGTTTTTTATCTCGCCATTTAGACAGCTATACTCCAAATTATGGGAAGGTGCATGCTATGTGTAACGTGTCATCCATACCAACGGGCCAAACTGGCCTCCTCTTCCGAAAGTTGGTGATGGGATTTGACAAGTGGTGTGCAAGATGTTGTGCGTGCGTTCACCACACACGGAACCTCGGTTTATAGTCTCATTCGAAGGACTGTATGGGGGAATGGAGTCAGAAAGAACCAAAGACAATCCGAGGGGGGGGGGGGGGGGGGAATCCCCCGGTACCGAAACGGACGGCCCGGCGGGGATTCGAACCCGCAACCCCAGGATCACCAAATGAGAGGGATCATGTGTCCATCAGCCTTTGCCTTTTAAACCTTTCAGCTCCAGTGCAGTGACTTCTGACGTGAGGACAAAAACCCCAAGTGTCACGCCTGACTGAAGCCGCCTGTTGTCTGCGGACATGCCGGGACTGGTCAGTCACCTGGGCGAAGGCCGTGACGGTCCCACCAATGGTACCCATGATGTCGGATTCGTCACGTCTGGCGCAGGCCCATGGTGCCTAACAGAGAGGTTCATGAGGCGAGGCCAACATACGCACAGAGAGAGAGAGAGAGAGAGAGAGAGAGAGATGAGAGAGAGAGAGAGAGAGAGGGAAACAGACACTGAGACAATCAACACACACACACACACACACACACACACACACACACACACACAAAGAATGTCACTTAACGCTACAGTTGGTTTAAACGCAGCGGTATGATCCGAGTACACAGAAGCAGAGAGAGAGAGAGAGAGAGAGAGAGAGAGAGAGAGAGGAGAGGGAGGTGGCGGGTTGAGTTGGGTTGGGAGTGAAGGGGGGTGGGGGGGGGGGGGGGGGCTAGTTTTGTCGCCTGTTTTGTAAATGCAGAAGAAGAAAAAAAAAAAAACCGTACTCATTCACCTTATTAAAGTTCAAACGCACAGTTGATATCCTTTTGTTCGTTCGTTTGTTCGTTTTCTTTTGCTTTGAGTGTTTTGTTGTTGTTCTTGTTTTGTTTTTGTTTCCTCCCTTTTTTTTTTGCGCAGTTCAAAAACGCTGGCATACAGAAAAAGGCTACGACAAAGACTGGGAACAAAAGTTCAGTGTGTACGGGTACCTCTCGACCTCCCAATTTTTTTTTTTGTGTGTCCCCAAACACCTGACAATGCAAGCCGCCAGAACGAGATAAGATCAAAGAGAGCGTTGAGACCTCGCCCGCCGTCGTCCGTGTTCTTGTTCCAGCCTCTTCAGCGGGGTTTGTCATTCCGACGTTTTTAGCCGCTTCTCTTTAACCCCTCCCCCTCTTCCCCCCCCCCCCCCCCCCCCCCCCCCCCCCCCTCCTTCAGTCCATCCGCTCTGGTGGTTTTGGTTTTATGGTTAGTTTGTTACTTATTGGGTTTTTTTGTTTTGTTTTGTTTTGTTTGTTTTTTCACGATACGAATTGGAGAGAGGGTGGTGGATGGGGTGGTGGGGGGGGGTGGCGGGGGGTGGGGTTGGGTGAGGTGGGGTTGAGGAAGGCGACGGAAATTTACAATGACATGCTGACAAAGGTGCGACAGTCCCGTGGTCCGATCGTTTCGGTCTCCTGATCAGAGGAACGCGGGTTCCAATCCCTGCAGTACCAGGTAGAGAAAACTTGGAGCTGGGATTCTTCCCCCATGATGGATCAAACGCCTATCAGCCTGCAGGGCGGACCCGATGGTGACCGATTCTTCTGTCGGTGTACACGCACGTTCGCACAGGATCCAACACACCATTTTGCACCCAGATCGAAGAGATCAGGAAGAGTGCCTGTTGGTCCTCGGAATGGCTCAACTGGTAGAGCGCCGGACTGGTAATCTTGGTGATCCTGGGGTTGCGGGTTCGAATCCCTGCCGGGCCGTTTCGGTACAGGGGGATTTTTTTCCCCCTCGGAGTTAACACTGGTTCTGACTCCATTCCCCATACAGTCCTTCGAATGGGACTGTACACCGTGGTTCCGTGTGTGGTGAACGCACGCGTAACATCTTGCACACACTGTCAAATCCCATCACCAATTTTCGAAAGAGAAGGCCAGTTTGGCCGTTGGTATGGATGACACGTTACACATAGCATGCACCCTGCGTGAGAAATGGAGAGAATGAAGGAAAAGAAGGAAACTGAGTGAACGATACTGACAGAATGACACGTGGAACGACGACTGAATGAAGCGCCAAACCGGCAGCTCTTCAGTCGGCACTACCCAGGTAGGCAGCCCGTTGTGTACACGAGAGTGTGGATTGTCAGTGCCCAGAACCTTTGGCAAGGCGCTTTCAAAACGCTTTGTTATTATCGTTATCATTATGTTTTCACCGTTTCAAGTGTTATTCCTGAAGAAGACCCAATAGGTTGAAACGCGTTCTGTTTGTTCAGTCATTGGTTTGTTCCTTCGTTTGGCGGCGCGGAGATTCCGTTTTTTTTTTTTTTTTTTGACACTCAGCGTGAGAGAACCTGGAATCCCTGGTACCGTGCGGAGGGTCAGGAAACACCCCAACCTTGCCCGCCATGCAGCGGCATAGTTGGAGAGGAGATGGGCCCCGCCGAGCGTTCTCCATCTCCGTTGCCCACTGAATTGCAGTAGTGAACACTTTCAAGAAATGAAGAAATCAGTGGATAAAATAACTAGTTTTAACATTACTGTCCGTGTGTTTGCCGTTGCACTGCTGCGACCAGTTTGGTATTATTGGAGATAAATGAACGAGAGTGAATGAATCAATGAATGAACACAATGATGAATAGATAAATAAATAAGAAAATAGATAAATCAACAAACAAACCAACAAATAAGTGAATAAAAGATAACATGAGCGTGTCACAGTAGCCTGACGGTCGATTAGTGTTGGAGATAACAACACATATATAACAATCATCATCATTGTCATCATCATCGTCATCACCGCCATCATTATAATACGCCCCCTGTGTGTGTGTGTGTGTGTGTGTGTGTGTGTGTGTGTGTGTGTGTGTGTGTGTGTGTGCGTGCGTTCGTGTATGTGTGTGTGTGTGTGTGTGTGCGTGCGTGCGTGCGTGCGTGCGTGCGTGTGTGTGTGTGTGTGTGTGTGTGTGTGTGTGTGTGTGTGTGTGTACAGGCACGCACGCACGTATACGCCACATACGCCCACGTGTCCGCATCAGAATGCATGTATATGCCAGTACATCAAAATGGTCAAGACTGTGCTAAAAAAAAAAAAAAAGATGAAAATCACGGCAGGAACGACAGCAGTAGGAAATAGTTGGAGCGGAGGGATTGGGGTGAGGAGGATGGGTGAGGAGGATGCGGGTGTGGGGGGGGGGGGGGGGGGGGGGGGGGTGGGGGGGGGGGGGGGGGGGGGGGGGGGGCAACATAAAAACAGACAAGGGGGGCGAGGCAGTTGGGGCCTATCACGGGACGGTCGGCCAGGCAAGCGCCGTGAGATAAATGGCTCCAGCACCTGAGACCCAAACCCTCCCGGGCCTCTCAGAACCTCTTTGAAACCCCAATTACAGACTCGGGTGGGATGGTTTCTTTCAGCGGAGTGGAGCTGGCAGCGTGATCAAGCCCTATAAACATGCTGCCGTTCTGCCCTGCATAGCTGGGCCATGGCTGGCTGGCTGGCTGGCTGGCTGGCTCCGGGGGAGGGGAGAGGGGGAGGGGGCGAAGGGCGTGATGGAAGGGGAGGGGGGGGGGGGGGGGGGGGGGAGGGGGGGGGGGGACAGGACGAAAGCAGGAAGAGTTGCGGGACTTGCTTGTACATGTGGGAGTTGCTTACCTTTACCAGGAAGATTACACAGGTTTCAAGCCGCACATTCCATTTTTTTTTTTTTTTGTTTTTTTTTTTTGTTTTTTGTTTTGTTTTGGTTGGTTGGGTTTTCTTTTGTTTTTGCTTTTTGTTGTTGTTTTCTGTTTGTTTGTCTTTTGGGGGGAGGGTGGGGGGAGGGGGGTCAGCTGGTCTGGCATTTCGATTATACCACCACCACAAAAAAAAAAAAAGCAAAAAACAACTACTGGACACAACTGGATGGAAAAAAATGAAGTTGTGTGGCCCGGAAGATGGATCCGTTGAATTTTGGTGCGGATCCGGATCGAAGTGTGAATACAGGATCCGTTTGATCTTGATTGATTGATCGATTGATTGATCTTTAATACACAAGGATGGAGATTTTAGGCCAAAGCCTAGTCTTACAATCTACATCTGATGGATGTACACGCCATCCCCAATTCTCCCTACTGTTTATACAGTGCTTGTGTGTGGTTGAATGTATTGACACACACACACACACACACACACACACACACACACACACACATATTATGTGTATATATATATATATATATATTTTTTTTTTTTTTTTTTTTTTTTTTTTTTTTTGTAATGCCACACATGCTTTCCTGTAACTGTCCCTCAAATCACATCTGCCCCCCCCCCCCCCCTCCTCTTTTTTTTTTCTCCGTTTCTGTTTTTCTTGTTGTAACTACTTCTGTTCTTTCCTGTGTATTTATTATACTTTGCTGTGTATATTTACATATGCGATGCGTGTATTTCTTACTGTGATATGTATGTTTAAGTTTTGCTGTGTATATTCATGCTCTGCGTACGTTCATTTCTTTTTGCATAATTGTACTTACTTTCCGTATTTTTACTGTGATATGTACGTTTAAAATTTTTACTGTGTATATTCATGTTATGCGTACGTTGATTTCTTTTTGTATAACTATACTTACTTTCCGTATTTTTTACTGTATTGTGTATGTTTAAAATTTT
>JADBJO010007323.1:57500-65000 GCA_016801955.1 Conus betulinus | reverse complement strand
AACGAACAAAAAACACCTCCTTTGCTCCCCCCCCCATTTTATCCACCCCCCCCCTTCCTTTCTTATCCCCACAAATAAAGTTAATTTTAAAAAAATATTATAAGTATTTTCCAATAGGGGTGCGTTCTAAGTGACACAAACATTCGTACGTTTAATGCTGGTGACTCAAAAAATGGCATGCACAGTATTTTGCTTCAATGTGTGTGTGTGGGGGTGGGGGGAGCGTGTTGAGGGGGGGGGGGGGGGGGGGGGGGGGGGGAGGGGGGGAGGGGGGAGTTGTGTGTGTGTGTGTGTTGCGTGCGCGCGTGCGCGTGCGCGTGCGTGCGTGGAGTGCGTGTGTGTGGATGTGTCTATACGACTTCGGTTGACTTCAACGGCGTGACGCCTGGCCAGCCCTGACGTGATGGCCCTGTCGGTCGGATGGGCTATCGGCAACACGACCCGGACCAACGACCACATCACCACTATGATGAGTGGTGCGACCAGAACCACAGGAAAACGGCAGTTGGATTCTTTTCCTTGCAAACCTACACGTGGCCTGCGTGACTGACCAGAAACGCTCACACCATTGCTGGCTGGCGAGGGGGGGAGGAGGCGGGTGGGGGTGGAGAAGGGGGCTAATTCTGGGGGAATGTCTTTGCACTGACTGTGGGGGGGGGGGGGGGGGGGGGGGGGGGAGGGAGGGAAAGTGCCCCGGGCGGGGGCGGAGGGAGGGCGGGGGAGGGAGGGAGGGAAGGGGGGAGGGGGGGGCAGGGGGGATAGGTATCGATCAACACGGATACGGGTTACACGTTTAGCGGGACGGCAGAAGTGCCTCGTTTAATCGATGAGGGGTGTTTATGGAATCTCGTTAACGGTAACGATGAGGCGGTGGTTATGGTGGTTCGGGGCGGGAGGGTAAGGGGCGGTATACGGGGGGGCGGGGGGGGGGGGGGGGGGCGGCGGGGGGGAGGGCGGGGCGGGGTGAGGGGCGCGGGTGGGGGGGGGGCGGAGGGAGCGGTGGGGGAGGGGGGGGGTTGCGCGCCCTCCATCATCTTCATTCTGCGTGTGGGTGGTCAGATCCTAAATAAAGAGACAAATACTGGAAGAGAGAGAAAACATAGCAGTAGCACAAACAAAAGGGAAAACAATTTTTTTAAAAAGGCGCTTTTTGAACCCACGCAAACACCAACAACAAAAATTCTGATGTTATCTTTGGAAGGATGTCTAGTTCTCATACTTGCGTGACAGGAAGTTGACATCTCTACAGATGATTTAACGGAAACGGATGTGAAAGAAAAAGATTGAAATGATATGAAATGAATGAGAGAAGGAAGGAACACGACGAATAACATTGAACATAATGAAAGAATAAACCAACATGATATGATATGAAGATAGGAATGACCGAAAACGAACAGAAAGAATGTAAATGAACGAACTCTAAACGAATACGAATGAAACGAACTAAAGAATGAATGAATGATGAGGATAGCACTGATATGAAGGAAAGGGAAACGTGAAATTATTCATCAGATAAAAAAGAACCAAACGTCAAAACCAAAACCAAACCAATAAATATGAATCAATTTTTGTTTAATCACCACAAAAATGCATTGATCCTAAAGGCTGGTATCGCACCGCCAATTAATCAATCGTCAGTCCCGACTTGTAGCAACATAACGATTATTAAACACCACAGTTCAACCACCCACCCTGAACACAACGCGCAACCTGATCTCTACGACTGTGGCAAAAATGCAGGTAGTTTACCTTTGATTACAGTCCCTACAAGGAGTCACATTTCAATTATGTGATCAACAATCTAGCCAGGATTCGTAGCTCTGTTTGATTACCTGTCCGAGCAAGGATTCGTATTTTCTGTTTGATTATCGTCCAACAAGGATTACGTAATGCTGATTTTATAGTTTTGGATTATATCCCACCCTCCAAAAACACATGCGTATTTCTGTTTGCATCATAGTCCAACAAGGATTCGAATTTCTGTTTGATTTATAGTCCAACAAGGATTCGAATTCTGTTTTCTGTTTGATCATAGTCCAACAAGGATTCGCATTTCTGTTTGATTATAGTCCAACAAGGGATTCGTATTTCTGTTTTGATTCTAGTCCAACCAAGGATTCGTATTTCTGTTTGATCCAAGTCCAACAAGGATTCGCATTTCATGTTTGATCATAGTCCAACAAGGATTCGATTTTCTGTGTGATTATAGTCCAGCATTGATTCAAATTTTTTTCTGCTTGATTATAGTTCCACTAGCGGGTTGGTTGGCTGGACTACGAACAACAAATGAATGGACTGACCGGAACATGACCACACACGGCTCTTTGGTCAGGACCTATTCTTCACTCTGACAGCAAAGGCTTTCACACCAAAGAAAAACCAAAACCATACAAGTACACGTTCTGCCTCATCACGGCAAAATTCTGCAGCATAGTACCTAAACCTGAAGGCCATAGATGCAGTGTGGTGACGGAAGTTAGTGGTTGAGGAAGAGGAAAGCCAATTCCCACCGCTTTTTTGATTTTGTTTTTGTTTTTTTTTTTTTTTTGTTTTTTTTTTTTTTGTTTTTTTTTTTTTTGTTTTTTTTAGATTCATTAAATAAAAAGCGGTGGGATTGGGTGGATGGAAAATGTAATAAAGACAACATTAGAAAAAAAGGCCGGTCATGCTCTAAACAATATCAACAGGGCAGACAAGATATCACCCAGTTAAAGTTACTTGTCAGGATAATCTTACAGTATATAGATATATATGTGGTGGGGGGGGTGGAACAACACTTGCAACCCACAGCTACTACTACTACTACTATATACTACTACTATATAACTAAGTACATCAAATTCTCACAGATCAAAGTTCACACAACAGCAGAAGAAAAAGAGAACGTACTACAGCACCGAAAAAAAAGAGAACAGAAAAAATGGTATTCAAACAGCTATATTTGCAAAAAAAAAAAAAAAAAAAAAGAGAGGGAAGAAGAGAAAAAAGAACAAAAAAAAACAAAAAAAGCAACTAGTCAAAAAGAGTCAACAGTGGCGAGAGGAAAAGTACTTAAGACAAACGCCAACACAACACAAATTTTAAAATAAAAAATGAATAAATAAATAAAGTGTGAATTAGTGATACATAAAAACAAATTTTATAAACAATACACAACCTAAACGAATATATATAAATTAAACAAATAAATTAAATAGTTTTAAAATGTTTTTTTAAAAATTGAAAAAAAATCATTATGTTAAATAAAACAAACTGAATGATAGCCCTGCGCGAATAAATGACACTTAGAGAATGACACATAAAAAATAAAGAGAGCCAGCACCCTATGCACACCACTGCCAGGAAACAATGCATAACTCATTCAGTGGAAAAACGAACAGAAACACAAACTCCAGCAACACCCAGGCCCCGTCAGCCCTCCACGCCAACAGCAAAACTTTCGTTAATCACAGGAAAAAAAGGCCCACAGACCAAACAACTCTATACAGACCACTGCATGTTTTCAAGCAAAATAACCACCCTCCAACTGATCTGATCCCTCTCTACATTTGTCCTCCAATACAATCCTAACCACTTTCCTTCAAACGTTTTGTCCCCCACTCTACCCACCCCAGCCATTCCCCCCACCCTCCCTCCACTTGCCCCCCCCCATCCTCTCCCCACTCCCCTCCCCCCCCCCCTCCCCCCCCCCCACCCCCCCCCCCCCACCCCCACCCCCACCCCCCCCCCCACCCCCACCCCCCCCCCCCCCCCCCCACCCCCCCCCCCCACCCACCCCCCCCCCCCCCCCCCCCCCCCCACCCCCCCCCCCCCCCCACCCCCCCCCCACCCCCACTCTCCCCCCCCCACCCCCCCCCACCCCCCCCCCCCCCCCCCACCACACCCCCCCCCCACACCACATCACACAACCCCCACAACACACATCGTCCTTAAAAGCGCCCCCGTGGGCTTTGTTGTACACTGTCATCACATAATTCTTTAAGCGGCAATTCCCGACCCTCTCGAGTCTCTCATAAAACTCGCGGGTCTTGACTCGGTGAAAAACGAGCAACGATCATCATCATCAGGTCATCATCCACTCCTTCCCCCCTCCCCCCCCCCACCCCCCCCCCCCCCCCCCCCCCCCTCCCCACCGGGCCCCCCCCCCCCCCCGGCTCCGCTCCGCCAAAACACCACCACGCTACCAGTCCAACATACAACACACACACCACACACACACACAGAGTGTGGCCCGGGGCTTTCTTTTTTTTTTCCGGGCGGGGCTGTCAACGCCTCCAGGATCCCAGACAGCGTCGGCGAGCCAGTCCATTCAAGTGGGGAGGGAGGGCTTGGGTCTTGATTCATGATTTACAAGGACAGCCCCACGGCCACGGCAGCAATGGCTCCATAAAGCCAAGGGGACCTCAATGGCCCGGTGGACGTGGAAAAAAGCGAGAGTGGCCTCCCCTCACCTCCCCTCCCCTCCCTTCCCGATCCTCGCTCTTTGCGTCTCTTTCCATGTATGGCAAGAATGAAAGAAATCTAAAAAAAAAAAAAAACCCCAATGTATATATATATATATATATATATATATATATATATATATATATATATATAAGAAGAGGAAGAAAGAAAAAAAACTGAAAAATAAATAGCAAAAAAAAAAAAAAAAAAAAAAACGACAACAAAGGGGGAGGGTAAGGTAATGTTGCTTATAGCCCAGCCGACCGCAAAGGGCCACAGCAGGCGCTGTAACAAAGGGGGAAACAAGAGGAAGGAGAAGAAGAGAAGAAGAGAAGAAGAAGAAAAGAAAGAAGAAGAGAAAATAGAAGAAAAAAAAGAAAAGGAAAAGAAGGAGGAGGAGGAGAAACAAAAAAAAGGAAAAGAAAGAAAGAAAGAATGAAAGGAAATAAACAAGAATGAAATGAAAGAAAGAAAGAATGAAAGAAAGAAAAAAAGGAATGAAAGAAGAGAAAAGGAAGGAAGGAAGAAAGGAAGGAAGGGACAGGAAGGAAAGACAGACAGACAGAAAAGAACAGGAAGCATCCGAAAGCCCATCATGATCAGTTTCATGTTGGGCAGAAAGCTTTTTTTAACAGTTCTGCCTTCAGACGGGGGGCTATGTCTGATTTATGACTACGTACCCCATACATAGGGTCTGATCTATGTTTTCCGTGAAACTCGCGGTGTTGAAAAACAAAAAAAACAAAAAGAAAAAGAAGCCAGCCAATCATTTACAAAATGTAATCAAGCGCAAAGTTGAATGATCACATGTCTGACTTCGTGTTGAAAAACAAAAAAAACCAAACCAACAAACACTTTAGCAAACGTCATCAAACTCAGTGTTGACTAATCGCATTTGTCTAACTTTGTGTCGGGGGGGGGGGGGGGGGGGGGGGGGGGGGGGACACACACACACACACACACACACACACACACACATACACACAACACAAAACAAACACAACCGTCAGCAAATTCAACGTTGAAACAATAGCAATTCTAACTTTGACTTAAAAACAACAAACAATAACAACAACAACAACAACAAAAAACACACACACACACACACACACACACACACACACACACACACAAACAAAACAAAACAAAACAAAAAAACTTTCAATCGTCATCCAGTCTCTCCCCTCCATTCTCTGTAGTCTGTACTATTGGTGTAACCTAACCCCCCCCCCCCTGCCCCCCCCCCCCTCCCCCGCCCCCCACCCCCCGTCCTCCCGTTCGGGCCCCGGTACCATAGCGAACAGAAAACCAAGTGGATATCCTGTCAACGATAATTTTCATTCTAAAATCGATACTGTGCGAGAAACAATCAGTATATCTATTTCTCTGTCTATCCACTCCCTGATTAATTTGTTTATTTATTCATTTGTTTCTTCGTTCTATCATCAATCTATTGGATTTTTTTTTCTTCGTTCTATCATCAATCAATTGATCCCCCCCACCACCCCACATCCCCCATCCCCATTTACTTTACATTCATTGATTTTTGTCCCATATACTTCATATTCACTTACGTCTTTATTTGCTGACTGACATACTCATTCATCCGAGGGGTGTATGGTCGAGTGGTCAGATCGCTTTCCTGCGGAGCTGACTGTCCTTGGTTTGAACCACTCATGTCCTCGGATTGTTTTCGGCTTTAGAAGCACTCTGTGCCCACTCAGCAGTAAATTGGAAGATTAGAGGCGGATGAGGGAGAGACATGGGCTCCGCTTTCTATTCTGCTGTGCCCCAGACACAGTTAACGTCTGTCACTCGCTGCCTCCACGGTCAATAGGCTATGGAGACCCCCTTAATAAATTAACTTCAAAACGGAGTGACTGTGGGCGGAAAATGAAGCAAATTTAAAAAAAAAAGAGAGGGGGGTAGTTTACCACCAAGAACACAGAGTGCGGGACTGGACACAAAAGCATTTCGACCTATTGGGTCTTCTTCATGCAAAAAACCAAACAACATTTAGGACAGTGGACAGGAAGAACGACAAACCACTTAGCTTGTCATTTTCAGCGCACGATCCAATGAATGAATGTTCTTTTTTTTTTTTTCTTTTTTTCTTTTTTGTGGTCAGTGTCCTCCAGTGTGTCACGTGCGCGAGGTGTCAGAATCCCCGGGGGTCCTTGGTTCAATCCTCACAAGCCTATCAGTGAGGTTTGTCAACTTGTTGGTTGTGGTTTGCTTATATGTTTGCTTAATCGTTTCCTTGCTTGCTTGGCTGTTTTGTCTACCTTTTCTGTCCTTTTTTTCTTTTTTTTTTTTTTTTCTTTAATTTCTTATTATTTAGTAATTTGTTTATTTTTGAGAGCTGGCTTCTGGTTGCTTGTTTTCTCGTTTGCTTGCTTGCTTGCTTGCTCATTTCCTTGTTTGTTTGCTTGCTTATTTGCTTGCTTGTTTCCTTGCTTGCTTGTTCGTTTGCTTGCAAGCTTGTTTGCTTGCTTGCTTACTTTTACGCTTGTTTTTTTTTTCTCCCTCCACCTATTTCGCTAGACCTTCAGTGCGGGGCGCGCCTGGGCTTCAGTCTGTCGTGTCAGTTGATAGACCGAGAGACGCAGCACGCATTTACCCGCATGTAAAAGATCCCTCGCCGACATGAGAATGGTCACAGGCAAAACTCCGTGGAACAACTTCATTTTGGTTCGCAGGCAGGAAGAAACAAACAAACACCAAAGAAAAAAAAAAAAAAAAAACCGCCAACACTAGATTTCGGTGGCGCCGTACCATGGCAACACTTCCAGGGGGACGGCACTCCGAATTTCACGCTGAGATATCTGTTGAGACGACGACATCACATTTGTACAAGACTGAGCACTTCATGCCATTACAAAAACCTACTCCTACGAAATGGAAACAAAAATTATTCCGTAAGTTGGCAGATTCTACAATCAATGATTAAAACGATGGGTGTAAAAGAGTCCGTACAATCAATTCTTATATAAGCTAGTAATATATCAATAATATTATTAGCCAAGGGTAAAAAAAATCATGGTTGTTGCGTGG
>JADBJO010007323.1:47500-55000 GCA_016801955.1 Conus betulinus | reverse complement strand
CATCTTGCACACACGTCAAATCCCATCACCAACTTTCGGAAGAGAAGACCAGTTTGGCCGTTAGTATGGATGACACGCTACAACATAGCATGCACCTTGCGTGAGAAATGGAAAGAAGGAAGGAAGGAAATGGAGTGATCGATATTGAATTATATTGACTGGATGATACGGGAAACGACTGATCGAAGCGCCAGCTGGCAGCTCTTCAGTCGGCACTACCCAGGTACTAGGTAGGCAGCCCGTTTGTGTAAACGAGTGTGGATTGTAAAGCGCTTAGAGCTTGGTCTCTCACCGAGAATAGGCGCTAGATCTATATAAGTATTCATGATAATAATAATATATTATTGTTATTATTATTATACTGATAATAATAATAATAAGAATATTATTATTATTGTTATTATTATACTAACGACAATAACAATAATCAACAATGTTTAAAAGGTCAATGACATTATCCGTTTTCGGTCCGTTCATGATCCGTTTCCGCCCACATTCCACCCACTAAAAAAAAATTCATACATTGGTAGATTCACGTGGCCTTGAAAAGATTACAGGTCGTAGGACTTTCGGACAGGGGTTATACAAGAAAGCGCGATATAATCCGACGTTGAAAAGGTTGATTTCAACATGGTACATGTCACAGAATTGTAAGTTTTTGTTTTGTTGTTGTTGGTGTGGTGGTGGTGGTGGTGGTGTGTGTGTATGCATATGTGTGTGTGGTGTGTGTGTGTGGTGTGTGTGTGTGTGTGTGTGTGTGTGTGTGTGTGTGTGTATGTGTGTGTGTGCAGTGTGGGTGTGTGTTGATCAGCAGGGAACGAATCTCTGTTTCACAAGAAAGAAGACTTCAGCCTTACAGCCAGATGACATTTAGCGCAAGACACAAAACAACACCAATGGCGGAGTTGCCGTACATGTACATCAAAACAAGTAAAAACGGACAGCTTATATTTAAAAAAAAAAAACACACACACACAAAACAACAACAACACAACAACAAAAAACAACGAATTCTGAAAAAGAAAAGAAAAAAACGTTCTTGCCAAATACTCAGACACTGAACAGTAGCGTCCATCGATGGAATAAAACCAACCCTACTCCCTGACCGAACCTGGTTGGTTAACTACTCCACATCACAACAGCATACCAAGGGGGACAGTGGGGGTGGTGTCAGAAATGGCAGCAAAGCGGAACAGGACGCATGACAAAACCGAATGCAAGGAAATCACAACAGACTGTGCTGAGATGGTAGAAGAACCAGCCATTTGGGGGGGGGGGGGGGGGGGGGGGGGGGGGGGGGGGGGGGTATTGGGGGGGGGGGGGGGTATGAGTGAGAATGGAGGTGGTGACGGAGGGGGGTGGGGAGGGGGGTGGGGGGAGGTCAAGAGAGGTCGGCAGCTGGGCGGAGCACAAAAAGTGCCGATAGAATGCCCTTGCAAAACGCCATTCCAAACACTCATCGTGGCTGGAGTGGACCCAAACGCAGGGAATGTTACAACGTAGGCCGTCGGTCGGATTTCTGGTGAAGCCAAGTATCCGACGTGAAACTAAAGACAAGCAAAAAGTCCAAACAAAATTTAAAACTATGAATGTTGTAATAAATCAGATGACAAGTGTTATTATTATCAAGAGCAACTACAAGGGACCTCTGTCTTTTAGATATCAACTGCAGTGGTAAAGATTCATCAGAAGACCTATTCGTTTAAAAAAGAATATACCTAAGAAATTTTTTTTTCAAACGACACAGAAACGAATGAGTGAAATGACAATATAATGAATTCGATTTTTACAGAACACGTAATACTGATGACAGTCAGCAACAAAAAACTTTTAACAGGGGGACGCATCTTCTTTTCATGGTCACCGATTCGCGCAGTTTCGGGAAGGGAGGGGGGGGGGGGGGGGGGGGGGGGGGAGAGAACGGAAATACTTTTCGCATCTAAAGCAGCAAGAGAATGACTATGCAACTCCCTTTGACGGATGTTTGTTTGGGGTGTCCACGCAAATCAATGTGGGATAAGCTCCATTAAAAACGACATTCCTAAATCACAGAGGAAACAAAAAGATGGCGTTAGATTAGTGCGGCACCAAACGCAAATATCAAGCTGAATGTGGGCGTTATCTGAACTAAGAAAAAACGTGCTTTTTCTTATAAAATGGTTCATTGGTGCACAAATAAAAACGCCAAAAGCAACGTCAACCTGAATGCGGGCGCTATCTGAACGTCGACTGAAGCTAAGAAAAACGCGCATTCTCGAGAAAAAGCGCACCCAGTACAGCGCCACAGACAACCTCACTGGCCGGCGTTATAGATCGTTATTTCAACAACAGTGACAAATGGGACGGCCGTCCATTCTGACCACATGCACAAGCGCATTGCCATAAACAGAATCACGATCAACATTATTGATCATATTTGACCAACATTTACGATTGAGGAAAGATAGCCGCACATCTTTAATTTAAAAAAAAAAAAAAAAAAAAAAAAAAAAAAAAACAATTACCGCGCCCGAGGGGAGAAATCAATGTTGCATCATAAAAATCATATATTCAACTATATTTACATTGAGAAAGCTCTATCTTCTTCTTGTAACGCGCAGGAAAAAAAAAAAAAAGCTTGTAGCGCCAAAAAAAAAAAAAAAAAAAAATCAATGTTGGCATTACAAAATATATTTCAAAACTACACGTAATATTGAGGAAAGCCATTATATTCTTGTCGTAACGCGCAGCAATAGCTTGTAACGCCAAAGACAGAAATCAATGTCGGCGTTTTAGATCATATTTCAGCTATATTTACAACGGAGAAAGCCATGTAGTCTTCTTGTAATGAGCAGTAATAGGGCGTATAGCGCCAAAGACAAAAAATCAATGTCGGCCGCCACAGATTGTCTTCGAACACCGCTTGCAACTGGAAAGCCGTACATTCTTGATTGTATAATGTGCTCCGGTATAGCGACAAGAGAACACACACACACAAACACACACACACACACACACCGCACACACACACACACCACACACACACACACGCAAGTGTGCGCACACACACACACACACACACACCACACGCACACGCACACACCGCAGCATTATACTTATATTTCAACAAAACTTTACAACAGAAAAAGGCCTTCACTCTAAATAAAACGCGCACCAGCACAACGCCATGACAAAATCTCGGTCAGTATTCTTTTAAAAAGAAAAAAAAAAAAACATTTCCGATAAGACAAAGCTGATTTTTTTTCTTTGATAAAATGTACACCAATGCGAGGCCAAAGGAACAAAAAAAAAACAAACCAAACAAAACAAACAAACAAACAACAAACAAAAAAAAACTATATATATATATATTATATGTGGGTGTGTGTGTGGTGGTGTGTGTGGGTGTGTGTAGTGTGTGTGTGTGTGTGTGTGTGTATAAACAAATGTCGGCGTTGTAGATTTCTGTTTCAAATAATACTTACACATGAGAAATCCTCTATTCGAAAATATGAAGCTACTATAATACACTAGTACAGCACAGCGCCCAAACCAGAAGAACGGTCAGCATAGCTGATCTTAATTTTCAACAGCATTTACGACTAAGGCAGTCTTCCATCTCGCTAAAAATGCACAGCCATCCGCCCGTAGTTGCCGAAGGACAACTCCACTGTTAGCGTTACAGATAATATTTCAACAGCATTCACAATTGGGGAAAAATGTGCATTCTTGATTAATTTAAAAAGTGTGCACATTTATTACTGCGCCACAACTGGGAAAAAGACAAAACGGGTATTCTTGATGGAAAATAGGCATCAGTTTTACTGCGCAAAAACAAAAACAACAACAACAGCAACAACAACAAACAACAAACCAAACCCCCAAACAAAAAATCATGCGTTATTATACTTTCGATTCTAACTAAATCTTAAATAAATGTTAGCGAACCGCCAAGAGAACGAGAAAACGGGACGAAATCAACCGAGGTCACAAGACAAAAAAAACACGACGCCGTTTCGACCTCTTAGGTCTTCCTCAGGCAAGACACAAACACAATAGGACAATGAGCATGAACCGAATTTGTCACTTAGCTTAGATTCTCTTCAGCGCGCAAGGTAGGCAGGGCATTGATAATGAAAACCATTAGATTCTATTTTTCAACAACACCTCAATTGCAAAAAAAAAAAGGCGAAGGTACGTCCGATTGATAACATCTGGACGAAATCTGTTATCAGTACAGCGGCAAAACCAAAAACAAAGCATCATCATCATCGGCTTTACAGATGATAAACCAGCAGCAATATGTCTATATTCCATTGACACAGTCATGATGAAATATGCAGCGAGAATACCGCACCCAGGATTGTCCCAAAGACGTCTCCCACCTGACATGATCTTTGAGTTTCTGAAGAGATGAAAACATTTTTCATCTGATTTCAGATTTGACGGAAGAAGAGAAAGATTTTTAACGAAGTTTCTGGTGACGTTTTTTTAGAAGTGGTGTTTTACAGAGATGTGTGAAAGTTGTTTTTTTTTTTTGTTTGTTTGTTTTTCTTGATTGATAACTTGTGAGTTGATTGTTTAACGTGGGGACAGCCCCGATATGGCCCTTTGCGGTCGGCTGGGCGTAAGCAACATTACCGTAACTGGCTTACCTTACCGCCCCAAGACAAATCTCTATCAGCTCGGTAAAGGGGTAACATACCTATTTCAGCAACCCTTAATACTGAGGCACTGGGATCAGTCCAATTGTTCGTGCGACTGTTTTAGGATCGACTAGTAGTGCTAAACACAAAAGAGGATTATATTGTTGAAAAAAAATAGAGTCGCACCCCATCATTAACAGGATTCGAAAACACCTTCTGAAATAGCTGAAAAGGGCTATCAAAGAAGTCTGTGATCAACACTGGGTCTATAGAACGCTATGTTTTTCACCTCACATTCTTTTTTTTTTGAGAGGCAGACAGACAAGGACAGAGGAAAAACAGAGAAGACAGAGAGAGGACCAGGCGACAGGAACGAGAGAGAGAGAGGTGGGGAGATGAGAGAGCGAGAGCGACGAGAGGGGGAGAGGGAGGAGAGGGGAGAGGAGAGAGGAGGGAGGAGATGGAGGGAGGAGTAGGGAGGAGGAGTGTGTGAGGAGAAGAGCCGAGGAGGGGAGAGAGAGCGAGGAGGAGGAGAAGGAGGGAGAGGAGCGGAGAGGGAGGACGGAGAGGGAGAGAAGAGAACCGGAGAGGAGAGAGAGAAGAGGGAGAGAAAGGAAGAAAAGAGAGGAGGAGAAACGAAAAGGGGGGAAAGGACAGGGAAAAAGAAAAGGAAAAGGGGGAAACGAAGAAACGGGGAAGAAAAGGAAGGGGGGGAGAGAAGAAGAAAAAGAGGAGGAGAGTGAGAAGGAAAGGGGAGGGAGAGGAGAAAAAGAAGAAAAAAAGAGAGGAGGAAGAGAAGAAGAAGAGGGGAGGAAGAGGGATGAGGGGAGGAGGGTGAGGAGAGACAGAGAAAAAGACGGAGGGGAGAGAGAGAGGGAGAGACGGAGGAGAGACGGGGGGGAGAGAGAGAGGAAGATGAGAGAGGGGGAGAGGAGGACGGCGGACCAGAGCGAGAGAACGGAGGAGACAGCAGCCCAGCCCCCAGCAGCGCCAACGAGGGGGGGGACGAGGGGAGCAGAGAGCGGGGTGGGGAGTGAGGAGAGAGGAGAGAGAGAGAGGGGCGGAGAGCGGGAGGAGAGAGGGAGGGAGAGGAGGCAGAGGGAGAGGATGAGGAGGGGAGAGGGGAGAGGAGAGAGACGGAGAGCGATGAGGAGAGAGAGAGAAGGGAGAGAAGAGGAGAGAGAGAGAGAGTCCGAGAGAGAGAGAGGCGAAGACGGAACGAAAGAGATGGAGAGAGGAGAGAGACGGAGAGAGAAGAGGGGAGGAGGGGAGAGAGAGGAGAGGGGAGAAGAGGGACGAGAGAGGAGAGAGAGAGGGAGAGACGGGAGGAGGAGGGAGGGGGAGGGGGGGAGGGAGGGAGAGAGAGAGAGAAGGGAAGGGGGGAGGAGGAAGGGCGGGGGAAGGAGGCGGGGGGGTAAGAGAGGGGGGAGGAGTGAGGGGGGGGCGGGGGTTGGGGGGGGGGAGGGAGAGGGACGGCGAGTGGGGGAGCGGAGGGTGAGGGAGGGGGAAGGAAGTTTGTGAGAGGGATGCGAGGAGAGCGGAGAGGAGGAGAGCGGAGGGGAGGAGAGGAAGTGAGGAGGGAGAGGTGTGAGACGAGATGAGAGAGGAGGAAAAATGGTCGAAAATTTACTGGCAGCCACCAATCCCTTAGGGTCTAGTAACCATCAATGACATACTTTACATAAAAATAATAACAATACTCCTACTAATAACAGTTAATAATAATAACAACAATAAGATTATCTATGGCGCTTCATCTTACATCTTAAACCCTAAGGCGACTGACAATGCAGGAAAGGGTTTAAAGAAAAAAAAAAAAAAAAAAAAAATCATAAATTGGAACCACTAAGAAGATGTGGAAAATGGCAGAAGGACCATGCACCTCTATAAACAAGGGTGCATAACTGAAACCACACTCACGTACGTAAATAAAAAGCAGTCACATACGATTTATTAAAACTCACACTAAACATCTGTCACACAAACTGGTAGAACGAGAAAATCATGTACCACCCTGCACGCCCCCTTAAGAGTCAAGACATGGACAATGTTCACAACAGTTTTCATTGCAAAAACAACAACACCACAACAACAAAACAACAACAACAAAAACTAAAAAGGTGAACAGACCAAAATAAACTTTTAAAAAAATAAATTAATATTACTCCATCCGTTGTAAAACCTTGACGAAACAGAGGAAAGTTGTCAATAACATGCAGCGCTTTCATGCAAAGCGATCAAAGTAGCGCACTTATTGACAGCCATCAATCAAGACAGTGCACGCATCAACCCACAACCCATACACAACGGAAACTGACAACGCGGATATTATCACGCTTGCTTATTGATCAGACGTCTAACATGTCCGTTTACACCCTTCAACAACAACACAACAACAACAACAAAAGACTGCCCCCTTCATCCAGTCCCTTACTCCCTCCGCCCTGCCCCGCCTCCCCCTCTTTCCCCCTCCTTCCGACACACACACACACACACACACACACACACACACACACACACACACACACATATTCTCCTTTTCGTTGTCTCGCACACACACGTGCGCGCGCGCACGCACACACACACACACACACACACACTCTCTCTCTCTCTCTCTCTCTCTCTCACACACACACACACACACACACACACACACACACATACACACACAAAGCCCTATTCCTTCTTCCCACATTTTTTTTTCTTTCTTTTTTCTTTTTTTTTTTTGAATGCTATTACAATTCTTCAATCCACCCCACCTCCACAACCGTCGCCTCTCTCTAAACCATAGAGAGAGAGATTTGAGACCCAGGAGAGGACGGGACAAAGGAGGAGAGAGAAAGAATGGGGAATAGTGTGAGTGCGCGTGGGGGCG
>JADBJO010007323.1:32500-45000 GCA_016801955.1 Conus betulinus | reverse complement strand
AACTAACACTTATAGACATAGTCATTTATTATCCTTTCCTAGACCAAGAAATAATCTTCTTAAAATCTAGTCTTTGTACTCTGGTGGAAATGTATGGAACAAGCTACCAATCACTTTGAAAAAACATAAAGAACAAAAATCAGTTTAAGAAAAATCTGAAAAAGCATCTCATGGATGGTTAGCCATCAATATTTTCTCAAATTCCCTTGAAATAACTCTTCAGTGATTTTACATGATGTATCCTTGTATATATTTTATGCCAATGTACATGTGTTTTTATGCGTGTGTATGCCTTGTAGACAATGTATTGATATTGTGCATAACTGACACACACACATATATATACACGGATTGTGTTATGTATATATATATATATATATATATATATATATATATATACAACAAAATGAATACTTATATAGCGCCCTATTCTCGGCTAGAGACTAAGCTCTAAGCGCTTTACAATCCACACTCAATTACACAACGGGCTGCCTACCTGGGTAGTGCCGACTGAAGAGCTGCCAGCTGGCGCTTCGTTCAGTCGTTTCCCGTGTCATCCAGTCAATATCGTTCACTCCATTTTCTTACTTCCTTCATTCTTTCCATTTCTCACGCATGGTGCATGCTATGCGTAACGTGTCATCCATACCAATGGCTAAACATGTGTGCAAGATGTTATGCGTGCGTTCACACACGGAACCCCGTTTAGTCTCATTCGAAGGACTGTATGGGAAATGGAGTCAGAATCAATGTTAACTCCGAGGGAAAAATTCCCCTGTAGCGAAACGACCCGGTGGAGATTTGAACCCGCAACCAGGATTACGAGTCCGGAGCTCTACCACCGAGCTATTCCGGCTCCCATATATATATATATATATATATATATATATATATATATATATATATATATATATTCCCTCCCCCACCCCACCCCAGAAAAATGCTCTTTAGGTAAAACAATGATGATGTCAATAAATGCCACTCTAAAGACAGATGTGCTGTGGTTAAGGACAAAACATAGCTAAAGACACCCTCAAAACCATCCCAAAGTCTCTCCCAAAGGGCACCACTGAACGTGTACGAAGCCTGAAACCGCCAGTTATTTCCCTTGATTGATCTAAGCGATAGTTTCCCAAGTGACTGACAAGAACAGACAGAACTGACATACACAGAAACGATCACATTCAATAGATGTTGGTATCCGATTTAGACAGCAGAAGTGCATGCGCGCGCGTACGTGTGTGTGTGTGTGCATTTTAAGTTGAAATTAAAAAGAAGAGTAAAGAGAGAGTCAGAGTGAGAGTAAGAAAGAGAGTGAATGTGTGCGAACGTGCGTACGTGTGAGAGAGAGAGAGAGAGAGAGAGAGAGAGAGAGAGAGAGAGGGAGAGAGAGAGAGACAGAGAGAGAGAGAGAGAGAGAGAGAGAGAGAGAGAGAGACCCACGTGCTTGCGTGCCAGCATGCGTACGTGTGTGTGTGTGTGTGTGTGTGTGTGTGTGTGTGTGTGTGTGTGTGTGTGTACGTGTCTGTTTGTGTAGGCGTGTGTGTGTGTGTGTGTGTGTGTGTGTGTGTGTGTGTGTGTGTGTGTGTGTGTGTGCGCCTGAGCGTACGCATACGCATTCGGATGTATGCGCCCACATGCGTGCGCATATCTCGCATGTCTGTAACAACGCGAATCCTCTATGCAAAGGCAGAAAGCACGGTAATAATTCGTGGCTCTGACTTTAACATGTGGTCCACAATGGATTGGATCGTAACTACATGAATCCTCTATTCAAAGGCAGAAAGCACGCTAATAATTCGTGGCTCAGACTTCAACATGTGGTCCACAATGGATTGTATCGTAACTACATGAATCCTCTGTGCAAAGGCAGAAAGCACGGTAATAATTCGTGGCTCAGACTTTCATGTGGTCCACAACGCATTGGATCGGCTCAGTCAGCCACGTTGGACACAATCCAGTGTCGTCCAGTCACGTTTTGCCCCAGTCACGTTTTGCCCCAGACACATTTTTGCCCCAGTCACGTTTTTGCCCGTCACGTGTTTCGCCCCGTCACCTTTTGAACAGTCACATTTTGCCCAGTCACGTTTCGTCCCGTCACGTTTTACCCCGTCACGTTTTGAACAGTCACGTTTCGCCCCAATCACTATTCGCCCCAATCACGTTTCGCCCCAATCACGTCTCGCCAAATCATGTTTTAGGGAATCACGTTCCGCCCAAAGCGCCTTTACTCCCATACCTCCATCACATTTCACCCCAGACCTCCATCACATTTCACCCCAAATCAGCTATGACTCTTTACTCCCAGACCTCCATCATATTTCACCCCAGACCTCCATCACATTTCACCCAGACCTCCATCACATTTCACCCCAGACCTCCATCACATTTCACCCCAGACCTCCATCATATTTCACCCCAGACCTCCATCACATTTCACCCCAGACCTCCATCACATTTCACCCCAGACCTTCATCACATTTCACCCCAGACCTCCATCATATTTCACCCCCCAGACCTCCATCATATTTCACCCCAGACCTCCATCACATTTCACCCCAAAATCAGCTAGGACCAAAATGTTTGATTAAAACCGTTGGTTGTATAAATTATACGTTTGTCAAGGGTTATTGTTGAAACAGAACTGAAAATATGATTTGGGGACAGACTAGCAATATACACACACACACCACGACGATGATAGGAACGAGACAACATTGACGACTCCCTCACAAACTCGTCCAACCCCTGGGCATGATTATCTAGCCTGTGAGGGTTTGTTTTTTTTCTCTCTTTTTTTTTTTTTTTTTGTTTCTTTTTTTTCTTTTTTTTCTCTCTCTTTTTTTTTTCTATTTTTTTTTTTCGTTCTTTTTTTTTTTTTGGGGGGTGGGGGGTGGGGGTGGGGGGGAGAGGGGGAAGTCAGTCGTTCAACTGCGTTCATACCATTCACTCAAATCTGCTATCACTGGGAGGGAAGGTGTGGGCGGAAGGTGGGGGTGGGGTTGAGGGTGGGGGGGGGGGGGGGGGATCTTTGATTTCCTGCTCGCGCGCGCGCGCGCTCTGCGACCTGGGGAAAAAAAAAAATCAGAGACAGACAATGAATGCTAGTTGGCTGAAACGTGTTAATGAAAACTGGAGTGCAACATTGATTACGCTTGGGGCTCTCTACTAGAGCCGTGGAAAGGGCACTCACTCCGTCGCCACTAGCGCTGGAGAAGGGCGGGAACTGCACGGAACGTGATTGGATGATGAAACGTCACGTGCCCGTTCGGCTGAACACGGGAGTGACAACTGGGCTTATTCAAGATATGACGACACCGAATGTGTTCTTTGCTATCCTTATCACACCACGCTACACACATACGTACACAAGCATACACGTATACACGTATACAAGCATACACGTATATACGTATACAAGCATACACGTACGCATACACGTGCATGCATGCACGCGCGCGCGCCCGCGCGCGTGCGCGCGCGCGCGCACACACACACACACACACACACACACACACACACACACACGCACGCACGCACGCACGCCTACCCATCCAAACACCTCTACGAACACACATAAACACATACGAGCACGCGCGCGCGCGCGTACACACACACACACACACACACACACACACACACACACACACTATTATTATTATTATTATTATTATTATGTTATGATTATCATTATCATTATTATTATTATCATGGGTTTGCCGGTTCGGAGTACTTTAAATTCTTCTGGGGGGGTTTACTGTCAAGTGTGCACGGGTTTAACATGTCCGTTGTTTACACCTGGCGGCTTTTGACAGTGTCCACGGGTTTGTTGTGTCTTGCTAGTGTGAAAAAAATGTTCGAGTGGAATCCCAGCAGTATTTCGTCGGCGCTCAAACGCACCGCGTCCACTGTCAATAACGGCGGATTAGCAGATCACAGATCCCCGTCAAAATATGGCATGTCAACAAGTGGACAAGTAAGGTGTGCTACCGTAAAACAACGATAACAACTAAATCATGCATTAACACATTGATTAGCCGTACTCTGACGCATCATCGTGATCATGCGTTTGTTTTTGTACGTGTCCTTGACTTCTTAGTTTACACGAGTCATCAATCTAGACACTGGCATGTAATCTGAAACAATAATACAGAAGCGCACTTACAAAGAAATGCAAAGTATCGGTAAATAACCCAAAGAATAAATAGCCATAAGACATATGCGACTGAACCAGACAAAAAAAAAAAAAGACAACTCAGCAAATACCACTAAACAGATAAGAAGATCGATGAATAAATAAACAAACAAATAAACAAAACAATCAAACGTGGAGAAGAACCAGCTGCACTCCGAACGCGAGTTTCCATTCTTTGGGGGTATCTAAAAACAAACGGTTATTCCATTATGTTACCATTGTTATTATTATTATTATTATTATCATTATGAATATTTATATAGCGCCTATCCTCGGCTAGAGACCAAGCTCTAAGCGCTGTACAATCCACACTCGTTTACACAGCAGGCTGCCTACCTGGGTAGTGCCGACTGAAGAGCTGCCAGCTGGCGCTTCATTCAGTCGTTTCCCCGTGTCATCCAGTCAATATCGTTCAATATCGTTCACTCGATTTCCTTACTTCCTTCATTCTTTTCCATTTCTCACGCAGGGTGCATGCTATGTGTAACGTGTCGTCCATACCAACGGCCAAACTGGCCTTCTCTTCCGAAAGTTGGTGATGGGGTTTGGCGTGTGTGCAAGATGTTATGCGTGCGTTCACACATGAAACCTCTGTTTATAGTCTCATTCAAAGGACTGTATTGGGAAATGGAGTCAGAAACAATGTTAACTCCGAGGGAATATCCCCCCCCCCCCCCCCCCCCCCCCCCCCCCCCCCCCCTTACGAAACGGCCCAGCGAAGATTCGAACCTGGAGATCAGCAATGAAGATCCATGGAAGCAAGCAGGACGGGGACCAGTGGCCAAGCCGATTCTCCGGAGGAAGTGGGGCTGGATTGGACACACTCTCAGGAAGCCAGCATCCAGCACCTCACGCCCAAGCCCTGACATGGAACCCGCAGCAGGGAAAAGGAAGAGAGGCCGACCTCGCAGCAGCTGGAGGCGAGACACTGAGGCAGAGATGAAGAGGCAGGGGACCAACTGGACAGGCATTCAGCGAGCAGCCCAGAACCGAGTGCGATGGCGGAGTGTTGTCGATGGCCTATGCCCACCCTTGAGCTATGGGCCTTTGGCGAAAGGGGAAACGGCACTGAACGAAGATCGTTGTGTGCATGCATTCATTCATTCACGCCCCGGACCTCATCTGAAAGCTTCCTCCGACAGACTCTTCAGGAAATCAGAGTCAGACAGTGTGTGTGTGTGTGTGTGTGTGTGTGTGTGTGTGTGTGTGTGTGTGTGTGTGTGTGCATGTGTGTGTGTGTGTGTGTGTGTGTGTGTGTGTGTGTTTACAACCTTGAGTTAATCTGACAATAAATTGGTTTCAGTCAGTGTGTGTGTGTGTTCCCATAACGAATTTCAATCGAATAAGTTGAGAAATTACAGATGCGCCAAAACAAGACATTGAGCTGACAGAACAACTCGTAACTGACACACATCTGTTAGACACAAACATACATATACAAAAAGAAAAAAAAAAACATTCATTATAACTTAAGTTAACAGCAATTTTAATGAAAACAAAAGGAGAGGGAGAAGAAAAACCTAGATGAAAAACAGCTGACACACAGTACAAATGATTCACATGTAGGTAAGTTTTACACCATAAAACACACATCATGTTATTTAGAACTAGCGATAGTCTTCCGTTTGAGTTGTGTGGTTTGAGTCGGACAATGTTAACTCCGAGAGAATCAATCATCCATCTGTTGCGATACGGCACGGCAGAGATTCGAACCTCTGACCCCATGATCACTAAGATCACGAGTCCGGTGCTCTACCAACCAACCTATTCCCACCATGTCTTCTGTCTTTATTTAATTTAAAAAAAAAAAAAAAAAAAAAAAAAAAAACTTGAACTTTATTTTATGTGCATTTTTTTTTTCAACAGAAAGTGATTATCCTGTCAAAAATACTTGCATAAAAATATGTGACAAAGATTCAATATTTTTTTCTTCAAAAAATGTGTGAAGAACAAATTGGCAAGACAGTGAACTTTCCTTTAATTTCTACACATTTATAACGAGACAATTTTCGTTTTAAAAAAAAAGGTCGCCAAGGCACGCTGTTGATTCGGATATGAAAGGAAACATGTAAAAGTGCAGAATCACGATAATATGACAAAATCGTTGTTCTTTTGTAAAGTTTCTGGCCTGATAGACGTGGCGTGAAATATGTAGCCATACGCACTCGAACACAAGCATTTTGATTCCATGTGTCCACCATGGAATTATTCACCGACGTAATTGTATATCCTACAGTTTCATATACATTCATACACACACGTATACACACATGCACATATAGGTTTACAAGATTCCATGCAATACACACGCATGCATTCACACACACACACACACACACACACACACACACACACACACACACACACACTCACACACACACACTTATACATATATATATATATATATATATATATATATATATATATATACATGTATATCTATATCTATCTATACACTCACACATACACACACACACACATATGTAAATATATATATATATATATATATATATATATATATATATATATATATATATATATATGACAGGCTTTCAAGTGTAGAAGGCATGAAAGATGTATGCTCCATGGATGGAAGAGAATTCCAAAGTTATGCGCCACGGGGGAGGGGGGGGGGGGGGGGGGGGGGGGGGGGGGGGGGAGGGAGTTGGGGGCGGGGGGGACAAAAGCAAAACAAAAAAAAAAACAAAAAACCCGACAGATCGTCCTACCAATCCCTGAAGGTTACAATGCTTGATGCGAGAGAGGAGGAAGATACCAAAACTCACGGGAGATACCACAACTCACGGGATGTATCGGCCAACGACTGGAGAGAGAGAGAGAGAGAGAGAGAGAGAGAGAGAGAGAGAGAGAGAGAGAGCGCTGAGATAAAGGTGGGGTGTGGGTTGGAAGGGGTGTGGGGATGGGAGGGGGGGGGGGGGGGGGGGGGGGGGGGGGGGGGGGGGGGGCTTTTCTACCCACGGTAATTTCAACTCTGACATCTTTACGGGCGGGCAACTCCCCGCCATGCTGAGTGCGCCCATCATTCCGCTGAATGTGTCGCTATCACTTCGCTTCTCTCCCTTTCTCTCTTCCTTTTCTTTTGGTTACCTTTTTTTTTTTTTTTTTGTCAACTTGACGTATAACAACAAACAACAACAACAACCACAAAAAAAAAATAAAACCCCACTTCAAAATAACTAAGAACAAATTAAAAAAAAAAGAAAAAATACCACGGGTGGGGTAAGTTAATAGCAAACAACAAATTAAAAATGCCACGGGTTATATCAAATAACAGATTAATTTTTTAAAAAAAATTTAAAAAAAAAAAAAAAAAAAAAAAAAAACGCCACGGGTTCTTAGCTAATAGCAAGCAACAAATTGAAAAAAAAAACCCAAAAAAACCGGGTTGCTAACTAACACCAAACAACAAACTGAAAAAAAAAAAAATGCCACTAGATGTTAGAAAATTGCAAACAACAAATGCCACTGGTCGCCAGCAAATAGCAAACAAATTTTATTAAAAAATGCAACGGGGTTGTTAGCTGATAGCAAACAACAAATTCTAAAATGCCACTGTTTGCCAGCAAATAGCAGACAACTAATTTAAAAAAAAATGCCACGCGTTGCTAGCTAACAGCAAACAACAAATTTTCAAAATGCCACTGGCTGCCAGCTAAAAAAATAATTAAAAAAAAAAAAAAAATGTCACGGGGTTGTTGCTGGCAAATGGCACAGTAGAAGGCCGTGCCATTCTCCAATCCAGTGCGCCATTTCTCTCCGTTCAGTATCATGCCAGAGTACAACCTAAACGCTGGCATAGTGTTGTAAACTGCTACAACGTTATCGTCATTATTACTATCTCCATTATTATCATTATTATTATTATTATCATTATCGTCATTCTTATTACTCTATTATTGTTATTATTGTCATTATTATTGCCATCATTACCATTATCATCACCATCATCATCGCCACTAGCCCTGTTGCCGCTTCAAGCATGCTGTTCTGTTCGACACTCCTCTAAGTCTTCTCCTTCTGTCTGAATACGCGCTCTAAATAGTCTTTAATTAACTACTATCGCCATTTTATGAACAAACGTGGTAGTGATCCTCTGTATCATTTTTTTTTTTTTTTTTAAACAATTTTGTTTACCATCGTCGGGGGGAGGGGGCGGTGGGGGGGGGGGGGGGGGGGGGGGGGGGGGGGGGGGGGGGGGGGGGGGGGGGCGGAATAGCTCAGTTGGTAGAGCGCCGGACTCGTGATCCTGGGGTTGCGGGTGCGAATTTCGGTACAGGGGGATTTTTCCCTCGGAGTTAACATTGGTTCTGACTCCCATTCCCCATACAGTCCTTCGAATGAGACTGTAAACCGAGGTTCCGTGTGTGAACGCACACGCGTAACATCTTGCACACACTGTCAAATCCCATCACCCAACTTTCGGAAGAGAAGGCCAGTTTGGCCCGTTGGTGTGGACGACACGTTTACATAGCATGCACCTTCCCGAAGATGGAGTATGGCTGCCTTAATGGCGGGATAAAAAAAAAAAAAAAAACGGTCATACACACAAAACTCTATGCCAGTCTATACAGGCAGTGTCCGCAGGAATATCAACCTGCGTACGCAGAAAGAAGAAAGAAAGAAATTTTATTACCATCGTCTTTCTCATGATCATAATTACTGATATCATCATTATCATTCTTATTATCATCATTGTTATTTTCCCCTGGCATTGTTTCCTTCCCAACGGCCTCGTTTTTCATCCAAACGTCCATTTTGCGCCCCCCCCCCCTCCCCCCCCCCCCCCCCCCCCCCCCCCCTTCCCCCCCTTTGAGATGTTATAAGGGATTGCTCGCTCTTCGTGATCTCGTTGTCCTCAATGTTGTTTCTCTCGCCTGCAGAAGGCCAGAGAGGTCGAAACGCGTCGTGTTTGGTCTTGTTAAATTTGTTTGTCCATTTTGTCTGGCGGATCAATTATAGATCATCCTTCAAAAAAAAAAAATCTGTTGCAACGAATACGGATTTTTCTAGTAAAAAGACAGGTGAATAGGTGTCACACACACACCCACACACACACACATACACACACACGCAGGCACGCACGCACACACACACACACACACACACACAGACAAGCGGTGGCTGACACTATAGGAAGGCCCAAAGGAACAAACAAACAAACAAATAAAAGCAGAATCATTAAGAGTAGTAGCAGGAAGGAGGGGAAGAAACCATTAGCACCGAATGTCCAGCAAGCAGGGGGACTCCCAGTGGAATGAATGCGGAAGATTCCAGGTATTTTTTTGTGTTGACAAAACGGCAGACGCGAAAGCTGTAGGTCAGATTGTCGGATGGAGGCGGCGGCGGAGTTGTTGTTGTTGTTGTTGTTGTTGTTGTTAGTGTCGTCCTCGTGTATAGTGGAGATGTGTGCTTTTTGTTTGCTTGTAGAACGGAAGAAATAAAGCAGGAGGTAGGTAAGGTAATGTTGCTTAGATCCCAGCCGACCGCAAAGGGCCATATCAGGGCTGTCACCACGTTAAAATCAACTCACTTGTCATCAACAAAAAAACACACAAACAAAACTTTCACCCATCTCTTTTTAAAATACATCTTCTAAAAGCGTACCAGAAACTTCGTTAAAAAAAAAAAAAATCTTTGTTGCGTCAAATCCTACATCCGATGAAAACATGTGGATCTCCTTCAGAAACTCCAAGATCACGTCAGGTGGGACGTCTCTGAACAGGGTTTCCATGGACTCTGCTGTCAAGTGTTTTATTATGTCTCCCATCGTGCAAGTCCCAACACTCTACAAGAATACGTTTCACTGTGAGTGGTGGAACATGACACTGAATGCGCCACGGAGCTTTTTCATCTTTTAAAAGATAAGAATGGGTATAAAAACGAGTGGCCTGTGTGCGAGCGGCACAGGACCGTTTCGTCTTTACGGCCGCCTCGGGAGGAAGACGAAGAACGAGCAAACCAACCATACAGCGTGAGAGAGAAAGAAAGAAAGAAAGAAAGAAAGAAAGAAGGAAGGAAAGAACGAGAGACAGACACCAAAGACCAGCGATTGTCTCCCCATTGACAGACTGCTCATAGTTGTATTGACATAGTGATGTTGCTCTACAAACTTCACAGAAACAAAAAACAAAACAAACAAAGCAAGCGAACTGTAAACGGATGAAAGAGAGAAAGAGGATGACAGAGAAGTGTGTGTGTGTGTGTGTGTGGTGGTGGGGGTGGGGGGGGGGGGGGGGGGAGAAAAAAAAAAAGAAAAGAAAATTCAGGGTGAAAGGGAGAGGGGAAACAAAAAAAAGAAAACACAACCGAGGAAATTGAAACCAGGAAGACAGAAAAACAACAGAACGCACAAAAGAAAAGAGGAAAAAAAAAAAAAAGAAAAAAGGAAGAAAAATTTAAAAAAAAGACTAGGAAAGAAAGAGTAAAAAACAGAAAGGAAATAGAAAAAAAAAACAAAACAGACTAGGAAAGAAAGAAAGAAAGAAAAACGGACCCCCCCCCCCCCCCCCCCCCCCCCAAAAAAAAAAAAAAAAAAAAGAAAAACAGACAAAAAAAAAAGGAAAGAAGAAAAAGACAAAAATCTTTAAAAAAAAAAAAAAAAAAGGGGGGGGGGAGAGGGGGAGATTAAAGAAAGAAAGAAAGGAAAAAAAAAAAAAAAAAAAAGGGCAACGCAACCAAAGACAGAAACCCGCAAGAACGCAAAAAGAAAAGAAACAAAACAAAATAAACAAAACAAAACAAACAAATATACTAAACGACAGCGCCAGGCAAGCCCCAACCAACAACAACCTAGAGGGGCACCTGGCGGTCCCCACTCTCCTCTAATCGACACCGACAGATTTTCACACAGAGCACATAGACATGTCGGAACAGGGAAACAGGCTACAAGTAGAGCACAAGACAAGACAAGCCGACAGACAGACAGACAGACAGACCGACACAGCGCCAATCGCTCCATCTTTTCCTTGCTGTCTACGCCACTCAGTCTGTCTGTCTGTCTGTTGGCTTGATTGTTCGCTTGTTTGTTTGTTTGTTTGTTTACTGGCTTCTTTAGTGTCTGTCGGTGAAAACTGGAAAGACGATAGGCGCCGATAAGAAGGAGAACGGCGGCGCTTAGAATTCATGTCTGCAGTTTATCTTAGACAATAGGGGGGAAACAAACACAAACAAGAGACAAACGAAAAGAAAAAAAAAAAAAAAAAACAAACAAAAAAAAAAAACAGCAGCAGCAACAATAAGAACATCAACAACAACACCGTAAACTTCAATTGACGTCCATAGCAGCAGCTGCAAAACCAGCAGCAACAACAACAACAACGCCAAAACTGTAAACTTCAATTGCCGTCCACAGCAGCAGCAGTAAAAACAGTAACAACAACAACAACAGCAACAACAACAACGACATCAACAACCATGCCAAAACTGTAAAGTTCAATTGACGTCCATTCACCGTCTATTCTGCGCCCTATTTGAAGAGCTACGTGATTGTTCGTTCTCCGTTTTCATTGTCCTGAATGTTGTTTCTCTTGCCTGAAGAAAGCCTAAAAGGTCGAAGCGCGCCGTGTTTTGTCTTGTGATTGGTTTGTCACTTTTTTTTTTCATCCGGCGGAATCATGATAATGATCATAATTTTTCGTTTAAATTTGTTTCCATTGAAAAGGTTCCGGACATCAGCAGAAGAAGGAGTGTGTTTGCTTTCAGTGAACCTTCTTTCAACTCGGAAGATGATTTAGAGTTAAAATATCGTTTTACAAGGTTTTCTTTCTTCTTCCTGCACACATGCAGGTTACAGTGAAAGGTTACGTACAGTCCCATAGCCTGAAGACCGTAAAAGGTTTCGCTGTGTTTGGGGCACGGTATGATGGAGGACGGAGCCCATCCCACTTATTCCCACAGCCTTAACATTCCCAGATCTGAATCAGGGACCCGTTTTAGTGTCAAGCAACGGACAAGTAGGCTGCGACTCTCTCTCTCTCTCTCTCTCTCTCTCGCTCTCTCTCTCTCTCTCTCTCTCTCTCTCTCTCCTCACTCCTCCTCGTTGCCCATTTGACTTGTGTGTTGCCCATCTGCATTTTTTTTCTTCCCCCCCCCCCCCCCCCCCCCCCCCCCCCCCCCCCCCCCCCCCCCCCCCCAGGATTGGGTGGAAAAAAGCATGCGCAATTTGCTTATCTCATTACCCTGGTAAAATAAAATCTCTCTCTCTCTCTCTCTCTCTCTCTCTCTCTCTCTCTCTCTCTCTCTCTCTCTCTCTCTCTCCATGACTAGATAAATCTTTCCAAACAAA
>JADBJO010007323.1:0-12500 GCA_016801955.1 Conus betulinus | reverse complement strand
TCATTTCACGACGTGCTCTGGGCTCCACCTCATCTCACCTATCCCGGAGTCTTGAAGCTTGAAGACCGTTGGGGGGCGCCACAGAAGACTTCGCAACCAGCTTCCTCCACTCCTCCCGGTTCTCAGACTGCTTTCAGGCAGTTGCTGAGAGTGTGAGGCCAGTCCATTGCACTGATGTTGTCCTCCATCTCTTTCTCTGTCTTCCTCTCCTTCTGCCTCCTGGCACTGTTCCTTGAAGAACGGTTTGGGCAAGTCCTGTTGTGATTTGAGACATGACCGTACCGATCTCGTTTTCCTTCTTTTTATTGTGGACAACAGGTCTTGGGAGGGTCCAGTGGTGTTGCCTTACTCTGGTGGTCAGGGCCCTCCAAGCTGGTCATGTGGTCTTTGTATGAGATGCCAGGGATCTTGCGGAAGCATCTCACCTCTAATGCCTTTGTCTAGCAAAACATATTTCTAGCATTGAGTATCACGAGTATCTGAAACGGTGCATGCCTCTGCTGCTCGGGGACAGTCAAACTGCAGGCCAGAATTGAACTATCTCGCTTTGAATGCTTTCATGCAACAACCCCCCCCCCCCCCCCCCCCCCCCCCAAACCCCCCCCCCACCCCCCCCCCCCCACCCCACCCCCACCCCCATTTCTTCTCCATGGCTAGAGCTGCCAAAGGCGCTGAAGAGGTTTGAGAGGAATAGTTTTACCCTTTAATTGAAAACGGTGTGAAATTCTGATAGTTGACAGGAATACATTATGATGCTATCGCACCTAGAAAAACAAAACAATGACATTCGAGACACTTTAGTTTTAGTTTCTTTCTTTTTTTTTTTTTTTGTCAAGTGCGTTCATGGAATCACTGTCACAGCCTACACACTGTTCATGGAATCAGTGTCTCAGCCAACACACTGTTCATGGAATCACTGTCGCAGCCAACACATTTGTTCATGGAATCACTGCCGCAGCCAACACACTGTTCATGGAATCACTGTCGCAGCCAACACACTCAATGGAATCACCATATTATGGAATCACTGCGCAGCCAACACACTTCATGGAATCACTGTCGCAGCCAACACATTGTTCATGGAATCACTGTCGCAGCCAACACATTGTTCATGGAATCACTGTCGCAGCCAACACACTGTTCATGGAATCAGTGTCGCAGCCAACACACACATGTTCATGTAATCGCTGTCGCAGCCAACACATGTTTCATGGAATCACTGTCGCAGCCAACACATTGTTCATGGAATCACCCGTCACAGCCAACACACTGTTCATGGAATCACTGTCGCAGCCAACACATTGTTCATGGAATCACTGTCGCAGCCAACACATTGTTGCTCTTTTTACGTTTTTGAAGCACACTGTCACTGAGCTTTGTCTTCTGACTTTGTCTGGACCTGGCTCACTGTTGCACTTCAGAATCATCAGTGCCTCTGCGCCTCTGTCTTGACCCAAGGAGGGACATAACCTCTGCAAGGTTCTTCCTGACAAAGGCTGAACACTTCCACAGACCGAACTGCTGACTGGGATCAGCAGCAGTTCCCATCATGCCAGCAGAAAGCAGCCTGAATCTACACTTCAGTTCTAATGTCTTTTTCTTTCTTTCTTTCTTTCTTTTTTTTTCTTCTTTGCTGCCTCAGGGTTTTAACTGGTCCGGCAGGTCGTTTCGAAATGATGGCGGCGGAAGAAGCTGAACCGGAAATACGTTTCCATCCAAACAGCTCTTTGGCTATACGAACGGCAGGTGTGCAAACTCTGCGAATAAATGAACCTTTTTTCTTCTTTCTTTCTTCTTCTTTTCTTTTTTTTTTTTTTTTTTTTGCGATCAGAATTTGTTTTAGTCAAGCGGAACAGCCGAATGATGTGCGTTTTATTGGCAAATTTCTGAAAAAGCCAGGATAATTGGCAGCTCTGAATTGCCAGCTAATTATGAAAGAAACAGAGGCATCAACATCTCCACAGGCGGATCTCACGGTCAGGTAATGTAGTCGTGGACCAGTCATGCTGTCGGCCAGAGCGGCCCAAAAGGCACGAGGGACAATTTGCCGAGGGGATCGAGGGGACATGCCTAACACAAATCAGTTTTTGAAGCAATGCTCGTCGGTTCTAAACTGTAGGGGCCCGTCCCGGAATGACTTATGTCACCGGCTAACACTGTCGTGTGAACACACCTTTAGTTCACAGGCGTATGTCCGTGTGTAACACCCCTGTCTGGAATGAGTACATTTCACTGGCGAACAGTGTCGTGTGAAGAAGCCTTTAGTCTACAGCGATTGGTGGCATGAGTTGTTCTCTCCTCCTCCTCCCTCCCCCCCCTCCCCCCCCCTCCCCCCCCCCATCCATCTGTCCTTCCAACTCTACCCTCCTTCTCCCTTCCTCATCCCCACCCCCAAAGTTCCTCGATCTCCACCTCCCATATTCAGCCTCTCGCCCCACCCCACCCCACCTCTCCTTATCTACCGTCTTCCACTCCCCACCCCTACGACACACCACCCACACACCTTCCATACATACATCCCCACCCCAAGTCCTCTCCACCTCCCATATCTATCCCGCTCACCCACCCTACCCATTCCTACCTTTCTTGCCCCCCCCCCCCCCCCTCTCTCTCTCTCTCTCTCTCCACACACACACACACACACACACACACACATACATGCACGCACGCACGCACGCCACGCACGCACGCACACACACGCACACACACACACACGCACACACACGCACACACGACACACACACACACACACACACACACCACACACACACACACCATACAAACACACACTTCCCCCCCCCCCCCCTTACACCCCACCCCCAACCCCACCCCACCCCCTATCACCTAACCGAAGACATGGAGTTTGTTTTCAACGGCTGCCTCTCCGCACAACAATGGACCGTGACACGCCCATCATGGACTGCGCCACCACCACCACCACCACCACCACCACCACTGTCACGCGAACCTACACCACTTCCCCCACTCTGTGAGACGTAGACTTCTTCTTGCCAGTCAGTTTCAAAACACGCACTGACGGAAGGCGAAAAAAAATTGATGATGCCAGTCAAAATTTAAAAAAAAAAAAAAAAAAAAAAAAAATTATTGGTTCCTGCAAGACACTCCGGATAAACAAGAGTACAGGACAACAAAAACACACGATGCGTTTCGACCTTAGGTCTTCTTCAGGTTAAAAACAAAAAAACAAACAAAAAAAAAAAAACAAGCAACAAACATTCAGGACAACGAAAACGGAGAGCGAGCAATCACTTATCTTCTCATATTCAGCTGCAAAACGGTCTTCTCATATTCAGGGGCAAAAACGGTCTTCTCATATTCAGGGGCAAAACGGTCTCCTCATATTCAGGGGCAAAACGGTCTTCTCATATTCAGGGGCAAAACGGTCTTCCTCATATTCAGGGGCAAAACGGTCTTCTCATATTCAGGGGCAAAACGGTCTTCTCATATTCGGCGGCAAAAAAACGGTCTTCTCATATTCAGGGGCAAAACGGGTTCTCATATTCGGGGGGCAAAACGGTCTTCTCATATTCGGCGGGCAAAACGGTTTTCTCATATTCGGCGGCAAAATGGTCTTCTCATATTCAGGGGCAAAATGGTCTTCTCATATTCAGGGGCAAAACGGTCTTCTCATATTCAGGGGCAAAACGGTCTTCTCATATTCAGGGGGGCAAAACGGTCTTCTAATATTCAGGGGGGGGAAACGGTCTTCTCATATTCAGGGGCAAAGCGGTCTTCTCAAAACGGTCTTCTCATATTCAGGGGCAAAACGGTCTTCTCATATTGGGGGGGCAGGGGAGGGAGGGGAAAACGGTCTCCTCTATTCAGGGGGGGGGGGGGGCAAACATGGGCAAAACGGTCTTCTCATATTCGGGGGGGGGGGGGTCAAAAACGGTCTTCTCATATTCAGGGGCAAAACGGTCTTCTCATATTCAGGGGCAAAACGGTCTCCTCATATTCAGGGGCAAAACGGTCTTCTCATATTCAGGGCAAAACGGTCTTCTCATATTCAGGGGCAAAACGGTCTTCTCTACGGTTTTCTCCTATTCGGCGGCAAAACGGTCTTTTCATATTCGGGCGGCAAAACGGTCTTCTCGTATTCAGGGGCAAAATGGTCTTCTCATATTCGGCGGCAAAACGGTCTTCTCATATTCGGGGGCAAAACGGTCTTCTCATATTCGGGGGCAAAACGGTCTTCTCATATTCGGCGGCAAAACGGTCTTCTCATATTCGGGCGGCAAAATGGTCTTCTCATATTCAGGGGCAAAAATGGTCTTCTCATATTCAGGGGCAAAACGGTCTTCTCATATTCAGGGGCAAAACGGTCTTCTCATATTCAGGGGGCAAAAACGGTCTCTAATATTCAGGGGGGGAAACGGTCTTTCTCATATTCAGGGGCAAAACGGTCTTCTCAATATTCAGGGGGGCAAAACGGTCTTCTCATATTGGGGGGGAGGGGAGGGAGGGGGCACGGTCTCATGGGGGGGGGGGGGGGGGGGGGGGGGGGGGGGGGGGGGGGGGGTTCATCTTCTCATATTCGGGGGGGGGGGGGGGGGGGGGTCAAAAACGGTCTTCTCATATTCAGGGGCAAAACGGTCTTCTCATATTCAGGGGCAAAACGGTCTCCTCATATTCAGGGGCAAAACGGTCTTCTCATATTCAGGGGCAAAACGGTCTTCTCATATTCAGGGGCAAAACGGTCTTCTCTACGGTTTTCTCCTATTCGGCGGCAAAACGGTCTTCTCATATTCGGCGGCAAAACGGTCTTCTCGTATTCAGGGGCAAAATGGTCTTCTCATATTCGGCGGCAAAACGGTCTTCTCATATTCAGGGGCAAAATGGTCTTATCATATTCAGGGGCAAAAATGGTCTTCTCATATTCAGGGGCAAAATGTCTTCTCATATTCAGGAGGCAAAACGGTCTTCTCATATTCGGGGGGGGGGGGGGGGGGGGGGGGGGGGGGGCAAAAACGGTCTTCTCATATCGGGGGGGGGGGGGGGGGGGGGCAAAACGGTCTTCTCATATTCAGGGGCAAAACGGTCTTCTCATATTCAGGGGCAAAATGGTCCTCCTCATATTCGGCGGCAAAAATGGTCTTCTCATATTCAGGGACAAAACGGTCTTCTCATATTCAGGGGCAAAATAGTCTTCTCATATTCAGGGGGCAAAACGGTCTTCTCATATTCAGGGGCAAAACGGTCTTCTCATATTCAGGGGGGCAAAACGGCCTACTCATATTCAGGGGCAAAACGGTCTTGTCATATTCATGGTCAAAACGGTCTTCTCATATTCAGGGGCAAAACGGTCTTCTCATATTCAGGGGCAAAACGGTCTTCTCATATTCAGGGGGGCAAAATGGTCTTCTCATATTCAGGGGCAAAACGGTCTTCTCATATTCAGGGGCAAAACGGTCTTCTCATATTCAGGGGCAAAATGGTCTTCTCATATTCAGGGGCAAAATGGTCTTCTCATATTCGGCTGCAAAATGGATGTTGAAATAAAAACGAGGCTGTTGGTAAGGGGACCATGGGAGTTGAAATAATAGTGATGGCAATAATGATATAATAATAATAATGATAATAGGCTAATAATGATAATAATAATAATAATGGTAATGATAACAATAGTAAAAATAGTGATAATGATGAAAATATCTAAGTAATAAGAGGTGAATGCTACTACTTTTTGCACATGAGAAGTCGACATGCATCGTGTTTTGTCCCTGTAATCTGGTTGTGCGGATTATCTTTCGGAACCAATAATGTTTCTTTAAAAGAAAGAAAGAAAGAAAAAGAAAGAAAACATTTCTTGCAAGTCACTTTTTCTTTCGTTGTCCTCCGGACTTTCTTTTTTGTTTGTTTGTTGTTTTTCATTTTTTTTTTTTTTTTCCCGCGTACGCAGGCTGATACTCCTGCGGACACTCCCTGTATGGACAGGCAAGTATCGATCCCATCAAACCCCTACAAAGGGAGTGGGGCTTTATGTGTATGAACGTATTCTTTTTATCCCGCCATTAAAATTTAGGCAGCCATACTCCAACTTCGGGGAAGGTGCATGCTGTGTGTAACGTGTCATCCATACCAACGGGCCAAACTGGCCTCCTCTTCCGAAAGTTGGTGATGGGATTTACATGTGTGTGTGTGCATGTTATGCGTGCGTTCACACACGGAACCTCGGTTTATAGTCTATTTCGAACGACTGTATGGGGAAATGGAGTCAGAACCAATGTTAACTCCAGGGAAAAAATCCAATCCCCCTGTACCGAAAACGCTCCGGCGGAGATTCGAACCCGCAACCCCCAAGATCACCAAGATTACGAGTCCGGAGCTCTACCACTGAGCTATTCCGGCCCCCCTCCAAACTCCTCAAAAAAGTCTCTATGTTCTATTGCAAAAAGTCTGTATGTTCTCTTACAAAAAGTCTGTATGTTCTTAACAAAAATTCCGTATGTTCTACTACAAAAAGTCTGTATGTTCTATTACAAAAAGTCTGTATGTTCTACTGCAAAAAGTCTGTATGTTCTATTACAAAAAGTCTATGTTCCGTGACATAAAGTCTGTATGTTCTATTACAAAAAGTCTGCATGTTCTATTACAAAAAGTCTGTTCTATTATACAAACAGTCAGTATGTTCTGTGACAAAAAGCCTGTATGTTCTATTACAAAAAGTCTGCATGTTCTATTACAAAAGTCTGTTCTATTACAAAAAGTCTGTATGTTCTGTGACAAAAAAGTCTGTATGTTCTATTACAAAAAGTCTGCATGTTCTATTACAAAAAGTCTGTATGTTCTGTGACAAAATGTCTGCATGTTCCATTACAAAAAGTCTGACGTATGTTCTTTTACAAAAATGGGTATTCTCTGGTGGACTTGGAGTGTTTTGGCACTTTAACACAAAGCATCAAGGTTTATTTATATTGTACTGTAGTGCAGCTTTCGTTTTACGTCTTGTCACAAAATTATGCGACATTAGACGCGCGCGCGCGCGCACGCGCGAGAAAGAGAGAAGAGAGAGAGAGAGAGAGAGAGAGAGAGAGAGAGAGACAGAGACAGAGAGAGAGAGAGCGAGCGAGAGAGAGCGTGTGCTCACCTGCGTGCACACGTGTACGCGCGTGCCTACGTGCATGTATGTTTTTGCAGTGGTGGGTGTGTGTATAATTATACTCACAGAAAGACCGCCAATATCATAATGAAGTAAATACCGGACTTACCGGACTATAAATCAAACAAAAGGCAACTTTTAAAAGCAAGACCAGAATTAGAAAAGAAAAAGAAAAAGAAAAACATCACTTACAGACATGTCTAATAAACCTGGTTGGTATATCCTATGGGGGGCACACATTCACACCAGATATGATGTTCTTGATTTGTTTGTTTCGCCACACACACATTTCGTTAAAGCATTACATTTAGTTCTGAGAGCATCCAGTTTTAGTCAACAAAACATTGAAACGAAGTTTCTGTATTGACAGAATCAATGCCAAAAAGTGGACTATACTGGTTTTTAACATGAGGACTAATTAAGCTTGTTCTATTTCTGCAACAGTCCCAAGCCATTTGTCTCGACATTGCACGACTCGGTTGCAAGTGGAGGGGTAGAAGGGTTGTCCTATTGTTTGGTGTACAAGTTACGTTTGTCGTTCAGTTTCCCGTGGGTTCTGTTGAGGCGGCTGTATACGAACATGCGTGGAAAGCAACTGTAAAAGCAACCAGGGAACATGTACGTGCAGAGATGTGTGTTTGTGTGTGTGTGTGTGTGTGTGTGTGTGCGTGCGTGCGTGCGTGCGTGCGTGCGTGCGTGCGTGCGTGCGTGCGTGCGTGCGTGCGTGCGTGCGTGTGTGTGTGTGTGTGTGTGTGTGTGTGTGTGACCATGTACGTGAAGAGATGTGTGTGTATGTGTGTGTGCGTGCGTGCATGCGTGTGTGCATGCGTGTGTGCGTGCGTGTGTGCGTGCGTGCGTGCGTGCGTGTGTGTGTGTGTGTGTGTGTGTGTGTGTGTGTGTGTGTGTGTGTGTGTGAGTACAACCATGAGTTAATCTGACAATAAATCGGTTTCAGTCAGTCAGTGTGTGTGTGTGTGTGTGTGTGTGTGTGTGTGTGTGTGTGTGTGTGTTGTGTGTGTGTGTGGTGTGTGTGTGCGTGCGTGTGTGCGCGCGCGCGTGTAGACAGGCAGATATGAAATAAAGATGAAAAAGTTGGAAAATCTTTTCCCCTGGGGTCAAATCTCATAAAATTCAAGAAAAAAAAAAAATGCGAAAGCTTCAAAACTGTATTCTATTTTTCATCAAATTAGATCAACTCTAATTAAGTTCAAGCTTTCGCCACAAGGGCTTCCTGATTTTCTGCATAAGCCCCAGTGGTAACAGCTTGAAATTAATTCAATTTGTTTCCTATGGAAAGAGGATTTTCAATTTGTTTTATCATGTTTTGAAAAATCATCTGCTGACATCGTTTAGTTGTAATGCGGTCCGCATTTTACTTAACTATGAACGTTGTCTTTGAAAAACAGTGTTTGTGCATGTGCGCGCGCGCGCGCGCTTGTATATATATATATCAAAAATACGCTAAAACGCCTAATAAAATCTTAAAGTGCTCAACCCCTTGGGGAGCAACATCTGTTAAAAATAGGATGATAAAAGGAAGTTTTAAAAACTTCCTTTTATCATCCTATTTTTAACCAATATATATATATATATATATATATATATATATATATATATATAGAGAGAGAGAGAGAGAGAGAGAGAGAGAGAGATTTAGACCGAATATACAACGTTATTCAATCATTCTAGGCATAGAAAGGAAGGAAACACAAAAGTTAAAAAAAAACACCATCTTGTTTAGTCACACAGGTAATACAGCTTCATGACGGAGCGAGACCCAGTCATCGACAGACAGATGTGGACATAGACAGACAGAGACTGACAGAAAGTGTTGTTGAGTACCGGTATGTAATCAATACTTCCGACAAACTTGATTTAAAACATGAAATAATATAAATATACACATTCTAGGCCAACGACTTAATTTTATTAAAATATGGAGGAGGGGAGGGGGGGGGGGGGGGGAGAAACCGTAAACAATGTTGCTAATTGTCCATTAGTAAGATTACGCCAAAAATTCTTCCGATCCAAACTTGGCTCGTGAGGAAATGTATAATGTGACCAGAGGACAAACTTACAACATTTTAGTGTGGATTATAAAGAGAGAGAGAGAGAGAGAGAGAGAGAGAGAGAGAGAGAGAGAGAGAGAGAGAGAGAGAGAGAGAGAGAGAGAGAGGAAGACGAGAGGAGAAGAAAAAAAAAAAAAAGTCGCACGACGAATCGACGATTCGTTACGCAAAATTATTACAAACGTTTCAAATTAACACGAAACCGTAAAGTTACTCTTTAGAAATGAAAAGTTTCAATGAAGTCGTACATTTTCAAAAAATATTGAAATTTCCCAGAGACAGATATTTTGACGTTTATAGTCACGATCCCTGGTGCAAGAATAAGTTTTGTTTTCTTTTTTCCCCCCAGGAACTGGCTCGAACGCCCATCTTTCGCCGAACTGGATGAATATAAGTGTTCGCTCGTTCCTTGTCGTTATCCTGAGTGTTGTGTATCTTGCCTGAAGAAGACCTAAGAGGTCGAAACGCGTCGTGTTTTGTCTTGGATTCGTTTGTCTACGTTTTTTTGGGTGGAATCTTATGAATCATTTTTCAAAATGATATGCTACGAAGAGATTTCCTGTCTGGTTTGTACCCAGTTGAAAACATATTTGTTTTTACCGAAGATTCAAACGATAAGTAAACAACCCGAAACCCAAACAAAGCATTGCCTCTCTGTTCTCTCTTCCCCACCCTGTTTTTCTTCCTCCATCCCCTCTACGTTGTGTGTGTGTGTGTGTGTGTGTGTGTGTGTGTGTGTGTGTGTGTGTGTGTGTGTGTGTGTGTGTGTGTGCGTGCGCGCGTGTATGTAAGTGTGTGTGTGTGCATGTGTGGTGTGTGTGTGCATGTGTGTGTGTGCGCGCGCGCGCGTGTGTGTACACACACGCACACACATACTCACACACACACACACACACACACACACACACACACTCACACACACACACACACACACACACCTACCTTTTCCATCTATTTCTGGACACCAACAGAACACACTCTGCGATATATCCCGCAAGCTTTGTTTGTTCTGCTCTTTTGCTTTGTTTTGTTTTTGGGGGGGAGACGAAAGTTATGAATTAGCAGAACAGAGAACAGGAAAATGGGGGGGGGGGGGGGGGGGGGGGGGGGCATGGGGGGCAGAGGGTGGGGGGAAAGAAATGGGAAAGAGGGTGGGGGGGTGGGGTGGGAGAGAGAGGGGGGGGGGGGGGGGCCAACACTTTCCTGCTGATGCCGACAACGTCTGCTGTGGAATCTCTTACCCCCAGCCCCCCTACTCCCCTCCACCCCCACCCCCCTTCCCCAGCGCTGCTCAGGTCCAGCAGGGAGGTGTGAAAGAAGAGAGCTTCAAAAGCCGTCACTGTCATCAGCCTCGCCTGGCTGTTCATTGCCTTCATGCCTCCACACACTCACACACACACACACACACACACACACACACACACACACATATACACAGGCGGTGGTAAATGAGAGAGAGAGAGAGAGAGAGAGAGAGAGAGAGAGGAGAGAGAGGAGGGGGGGGGAAGGAGGGAGGGAGGGGGCAGGGGGGGAGAGAGAGGAGGAGAAGGGGAGGGAGAGAGAGAGAGGAGAGAGACAGAGAGAGAGAGAGGAGAGAGAGGCAAGCAGAAAGGGAGAGAGGCTATCAGAGAGAGAGAGAGAGAGAGAGAGAGAGGGAGAGGAGGAGAGAGAGAGACAGACAGACAGACAGACAGAGAGAGGCAGAAGAGGGAGAGGGACAGAGAGAGTCAGAGAGGGAGAGGGGCAAGCAGTAAGAGAGAGAGCACGCAGAGAGAGAGAGAGGGGAGAGAGAGAGAGGAGGGGGGGCAAGCAGCAAAAGAGAGATCAAGCACAGAGAGAGAGAGAGAGGGGGGGGAGGGCACAGAGCGAGACAAGACAGACAGGACAGACACGCAGGACAGACAGACAAGTGAGGAGGAAGGAATGCCTCCCCAACCTCCCCCTCCAAGCCCCTCTCCTCCTCCATCCATTTGGTTCGTGTTAAGCAAGGGCTCTGATCGTGATATTGGTTTGGAGCAGAAATCTTGTTTCTTTGAAAGTCACACAACGAGGTCGTAGGTGCAGACACGGAAGAACACAGACGCCAGATTAGATGGTAATCAGCAAGCCTAGGATAACGCGCGCGCGCGCGTGTGGTGTTGTGGTGGGTGAGTGTGTTGTGGGTGTGGGGGTATGCGTGTGTGTGTTGTGTGTGTGTGTGTGTGTGTGTATCCTGTCTGTTGGGCTGCGTTGGGTATGGCGTGCGCAATTGCGCGCGCGAGTCGCAGCCCTTGCGCCGCGAGTGTGTGTGTGTGTGGTGTGTGCGTGCGTGCGTAGTGAGTGTTGCGGTGAGTGTGCTTGGAGGTGGGTGGATGGGTATGCGTGCGGGCATGGGTGTGTATGGTGTTGTTGTGCACGTGTTTTGTGTGTGTGTTGTGTGTTTGTGTTGGTTTGGTGGTGGGTGTGCGGTGTGTGGTGGTGTGGGGTGTGTGGGTTGTTGCACGTAGATAGAGGAATTTAATCAGGGTCCAGGTGTAAACAGTTACGGCAAGAAGGAATCTGTGACATGCAAAATTTGTGACGACTAAAATCTCTCTCTCATCGATGGCGCTAGCGCTGACCTCATCGAGCTGGTCGAGAGCTTGACGGCTATCGCTGGAGAAACATCACACCAAAAACACACACAACCCACACAACACAAACGCCATATTAGAGGAAAACAAAAAACCTTCTATCTATCTCTCTGCTCCCTCTCTCTCTCTCTTACACACAAAAACAACAACACCACACACAAACACACACACAACACACAGACACCACCAAAGCATAGATGAGGCACACCCAACACACCACACAAACACCCATCTCTCATCTCTCTCTCGCTACTCTCTCCTCTTATCTCTCTCGCAAACACACCACACACACTGTAACCACACAAAAACACACACACACACACACACACACACGCACACACACCACACCACACACGCGCACAACACATGCCACGTTCGCACGCGGCGCGCACACACCACACACACACACACACAAACACACGCACAAACACGCACACACATGGTTGAAACGTGTAAATGAGGCCATCAGGTTCGCGGTGATGTCTGTATGTTCACAGCCGTCAAAGACGCCAGGGACGGTTGGAAAATACCTAAACGGACTGGTTCTCTTCCTACAACACTACCCACCACAAAGCAGCCACGACCAACAGACAACTCATCTTGGCGACAAAGTAGCTTTGTGGCGGAGTGACAAGAAAAGAACGACTCTGTCCGAGACAGTCCGAATGACCACATGGCAGGACCCACAGGAACCACCTC
>JADBJO010007322.1:107422-115080 GCA_016801955.1 Conus betulinus | reverse complement strand
TGAAAGAACACAGATTTTCTTACACAGAGGACACAGTCTGTTCGATATCAAAGTGTTGTTTCGTCTTCCAGAGTCATTTCAACTGGCGCACCCAGGGTACTGTTTTATCACCAGTGCTTTTACTCTGTTACACAAATGATTGTTCAGGAAGTGATTCAACTTTGTACATTAAATATTCAGATGACTCAGCACTTGTAGATCTTTCCAACTCTGATTCTGTTTACTTCAAGGAGGTTCAAAGATTGTTGACTGACTGGTGCGATCATAACTATCTTGATCTGAATGTAACAAAAACGAAAGAAATGTTGATTGATTTTAGAAAGAATCCAAAATGTACCACCACTTTTTATCAAAGGTGCTGAAGTAGAACGTGTTGAATCATACAAATATTTAGGAACTTTTATAGATAATAAGCTGAATTTTAAATCCCATGTGTGAGTATGTCCACAAAAAATGTCAAACCAGATTATATTGTCTTCGCAAGCTGCGATCATTTCATGTGAATACTGACATTCTTCGGACATTTTATTCATGCTTCTTGGAATCTGTTCTAACTTCTCATCATGTATGTGTTGGTATGGTGGGTGACTGTGAAGAGCAGAAATGTGCTTGAGAGAAGTGGTGAACGTGGGAGGAAAAATCGTTGGTGAGAGACAAAAAAGTCTGAGTGAGCTATATAGGTGCCGTGTTAGTTGTAAAGCGAAGAAGATTACGTGTGACCAGACCCACGTCCTTGCAAATCAGTATGACCTTCTTCAGTCAGGACGAAGATATCGATCGGTTAAATGCAGAAGTGTCAGATTTAAACAAAGTTCTTTGGTCCTGTTGATGAAAACCATATTTAGCGTCTGATCTTCGCAGTTAAGCAATGTTTTAGGTTCAAGCATGGTGAAGTAAAAGAACGCACTTAACATACGTGAAGTAACGTACATTTGATAGACAATAGCAAACGGACCCTTGAATATTTGACTAATGGTATCTTTACACGTTACAAACATCAGTCATCAACAAAGCACAACAATTCCTATCCGGGCAATACTATTTTATGCATTATTCTGTATCATCTGCTGAGGTGTGCATTTGTCAAAAAATTCACGTTTTCCCGGGCTTAGACCTAAAGTCTGTTTCAAATAATAGAAGTCTTTACCTGTCCAAGTGGGAGCAGTAGGCGAGTGCACCTCTTCATTCAGGCCCTCAAAATTGGATGCGCGTCATCGTCCACCCTTGCTGAACGCCACAGAAAAGAAGTGTAGACTGCCTGCCACTGCCGGCACTGCAACAGGACGAGACAATGTATCAGTGAATGAGATTGCTGGAATGAGCAGCGTGGGGAATACATCGAGAGAGGATAATACATAAAAAAGTGGAAATGGAAACAAGCACAAAAGACAGAGAAAGAGGGGACAAGACAGGAAAATGCGGAAACAGATGAGGAATTACGGTGGTACATCATACACAAACGGCGGCAAGTCATGGTTTGAAATCGGAAATGTAACTTAAAATTATGAATATGGCTCGAAAACGTAAAGAGTCAAAACGGAATGCGGAAAGAAACTGAACAGCAAGTTGTCTGGGTACATGGAATGGTTTTAGTCCGAAGGAGACCAACACGTCACACGAGACTGGAAACTGCCAACGGTTTCTGATTTTAGAGGTTGCACAGGAGAGATCGATCGATGCACTCTCATAGATTTCTTTGCTTATGTACAGAGTGTGACCGCACTGCCAGTCACTTGGGACTGTACATGTAATCGTCAGAGGCAGAATATCGCTTGGGGCCACATTGCACTTTAAAACGTCTTTTTTTCACAGTACTTGTTCACGAGAGCGATTTTTGCTCGAAAGGTTAGATATACCTTTGTTCAATCTAGACATCTATGCAAAGGGAAACTGGAGCGAGAGAAAAATGGAGAGAGAGAGAGAGAGAGAGAGAGAGAGGGTGGAGAGAGAGAGAGAGAGAGAGAGAGAGAGAGAGAGGGTGGAGGGTGGGAGACTGAAAGACAGAGAGATGGACTTAAACGAATAGAGATTGTGAAAAGATATGCCCGTAAATCATAAAGACATGTGTGTGTGTGTGTGTGTGCGTGTGCGTGTGTGTGAAAGGATGGGGGCATCATAGTGGGCCGACGACAGAACGGGACAGCAACATTGCGGGTTGGTTATTTGAGAGAGAGAGAGAGAGAGAGAGAGAGAGAGAGAGAGAGAGAATTGTGAGAGAGAATTGTGTGCGAGTGTGCGAGAGCGAGAGAGAGAGCGCGAGAGAGCGAGAGAGGCGACATAGCGGGGTGACAGCACAAGGGGGGGGGGGGGGGGGGGGGGGGGCAACATTACGGGTTGGTGACCTGGCATGATGGTGACTAAACGGGACGGTGGCAACCTTTCAAACTGTCCTAAACGGTCAGTTCTCTCCCCTTCCCATCAAAATTCATACCTTGGAGAGAGAGAGAGAGAGAGAGGGGAGAGAGGGAGGGGGGGGGGGGGTATGTGGTATCATTCCGTTAGTTTCGGTTTATCGAACGTTGGATTTCTAAATTAGCAAAACGTGTAGGGAAGAAAGAATGAATTTGAATGAAGTTGGGGTACGTGGGGATGAGGTGTTTGGTGTGTATCGGATTGAGATTACCTTTCTAACCCCTCTTCTGGTCCGCTTGACATTTCATTCTGACACTTGGAGAGTTTCCGTGTGTGTGTGCGCGCTTTCTTCTTCCAGATTAAAGTAAACTTATAATATAATCACTTAAAATAATCAATGCTTACCATTTTCAGGCATCAAATGAGGGAAGAGAAAGGATATTCCGCAAGCCCGAGTTTATGGCTATATCCTGGTGCACCTCCGGAAAAAAAAAAAAACAAGACATTTCACTGAGACGGGAAAGTAATGCTTTCAGAATTCAAGCTTCTGTCCTTCAACAGATAAACTGTGTAGAACTTCTGTGACAGGGATACATATGGATGGCCTTTGATAGAAATCAGGTTCGAATCAGTATACACGGTCAACTGACCAGGTCCACCACAAAATCAGGTTACATTCAATATTAGCGAAGGGCCATTAGATTCTGGACTAAACTGCTGGTACCAAACTATCAAGATAAACCGTTTGGCATTGGTAGCTGATGCTCAGTTTCAGTATCGAGGTTTCAGACATCTACATCTAAATTTGAAGGCGGAAAAAAAAAGATCAATATCAGTCTGACACTTCCACCGATTAGATTTACAGCAGAAGAGAGCAAGAGTGGGGGTGGGTGGGGGTGGACGGAGGAAGTGCAGCGCCAAGGGGCATGGGGGAACTGGAGAGGGAGGAGAGTTGGGAAAGGAAAGAAGTAGGCTACCTTTCTCATCTCTCTCCTATCTCGCACGATTAAGCTAAGGTGCGGGGGAGGGGGTGCTGGCAGAGAATTAGTGTGTTTGGAAGGGTTGGCTGTGGAGACCGGAAGTCGAGGACGGGGGGAGGTTGAATTACCATAAATTTAAATCAAGAGAAAAACGTAGAAATGTGAGGTGAGGATGGGGGGGGTGGAGGAAGGATGTGGGAACGAGCAAGAGTGAATTGAACGGAATGGGCTGGGGCCGATAATGAGAAGGATACCCCTACTACCCCCCCCCCCCCCCCCCCTTACCTTACCTCTCTCCTGGTTCGTAGGATAACTAGGATTTTAAGAAAAAGTTTATTCATGTTTGTGAATATACACCTAAAAAACAGAGATACAACTCCTCAATTTATTATCAAAATTTGAACATTCTTACTGCTGTATGGAGAGGTGTGTGCAGGAAAGGATAAAAAGGGAGTGGGTGTGTGGGGGGGGGGGGGGGGGGGGGGGGGGGGGGGGGGTGAAGGGAAATTCTACCAGCCTGAGCTGACCAGAGGTTAGACTCAAAACGCACAAGTCTTAAGCATTTGATCCGGTTTTCTTGGATTCCTGGAAGTCACATTCGCACATTAGTTACGGGTCACCCTCTTTCTTTTCTTTCTTCTTTCTTCCTCCCTCCCACAAAGGTTACTGGCCCCTTACCTTCGACACTAACTCGCATCCGAATATTTCTTTCCGTCATGTTCATCTTTTCTTCGAAATCAGGCTGAATTTGATCACAGACATTTTTCTTTCGTACCCCCCCCCCCCCCCCCCCCCCCCCGCACCAACGCTTCTTTCCGTCTAACATTTTTAACAGTTGGGACGCCAGAAAACTTGTACATGACAAAGAGCATGTTCAGTGGCATTAAACAAACAGCCTCAAATACTTGTAGTAAATATAAGCCCTTCTTTACGAGAAGGAGGGGTGTACAAAAGGATATGCCCCCGATTAGAAATTAGAAACACGCTGAAATGTCTAAAAAAACGGACAAGTCGGAATTTTTCAACAACTTCGACTTTTTATTTCACGAGGGGGAAAGTTCTCTTTCAAAGAACAGTTATGTGAAAGTGGTTTGAAAAAAAGGGGGGTTGGGCTGGCTAAAACTTAGGTTTAGAAAAAAAAAAAAAGAACAGGTGGATTATGTATTGTCTACCTCAAAAAGCACAATTAAAAAAAAAATCGTTCACTCACTCACCGTTCCAGTCCTCGCCAGCATGCCTTGCAAAATGGTGCCCTCCAGTGACGTTGAACTGAACAGATTTTGTCGTGAGTTCAGAAAAGCAAACGCTGATTGGACGACTGAAATCACACGACACGACAACCACCCAGAAGCACTTATTTCACGTGCGTCTCATGACCCTAACTTTAAAGCCTGCACCTGACCAGTCCACTGATTCTTCTGTCTTGATGTCTGCTTTTTTGTCAGCGCGGCGTGCGCGCGTGCGCACGCGCGCGCGCGCGCGCGCGCGTGCGCGCTGTGTGTGTGTGTGTGTGTGTGTGTGTGTGCGTGCGGAATAAGGTTTTCTTTGTGGGCGCGCGTGTGTGTGTGTGTGTGTGTGTGTGTGTGTGTGTGTGCGCGCGCGCGCGCATGTGCGTCCGCGACACGCGTGTCTGTGCGTATGTGTGTGCACACACACATATATCATGCGCGCGCGCGCGCGCGCGTGTGTGTGTGTGTGTGTGTGTATTCATACCTGCTTGCTGTTGTCAGTACACACACCCCCACACACACACACACACGCGCACGCGCGCGCGCGCACGTATGCAAGCACGCATACACGCACGCACGCATGCATGCACACTCAGTTTCAGTTTTCAGTTTCATCACGGAGGCATCACTGCGTGCGGACTAGTCCATACACGCTACACCACATCCGCTATGTTTTGAGACCACTCGACGCATGATTTTAATCTAATGGATAAATGAATTAACAATAAAGATAGGACAATTGAAAAAGAGGGTCTCGTGGCTACGACTTAGTAGATAGTCTGACCTACGCAATAGCCCAATGGGCTGGTCAGACCTTGAGTTTCTACCTAACATTTGCTTTCCGAAGCGATGATCCATTCATATTATTTGACTCCGTATTGTTTTTAGGGGTAAAACATTAACCTTAAACAGATCACAAAGCTGCCGGAGATTGCCGGCTATGCTTTGTGTCTATTTTAGTGTACGCCTCTCTCTCTCTCTCTCTCTCTCTCTCTCTCTCTCTCTCTCTCTCTCTCTCTCGATGATGTGTGTTAAGATTATTTATCCTACTATGAGCAGATGACATCGCTTTGGTTTTAGAAACGGGTCATCTCGATGTGACCAAGTGTCCTTGTGACCAAGTGTCGTTGTGACCACGTTGTGACCACGTGTCGTTGTGACCAAGTGTCGTTGTGACCCAAGTGTCGTTGTGACCACATGTCGTAATGACCAAATCAAAAGGACAAGATCACAGCGACATTTGGTCAAAGGGCACGTGGGTCACAACGGCACTTGGTCACAACGACACTTGGTCACAACAACGACATGTGGTCACATCGGCATGTAGCCTACATACATATGTACATTCACCACTCACACAAAAACGATAATAGTAATAGTGGCACAGCCAGTGCTAGGTAGGTATCCAAGATCTGACCAGCTCGCTTGAATGATGCGTAGGTCAAACGTCTAAGACGAAGCCGCGAGACCCTCTTCTCATCTTCGTCATCACTTCATTTACCGACAGCTTTAAATCGCATGCAGTGTGGTCTTGAAACTTAATGGTTGTAGCGCAGATTATTTGGACTAGTCCGCGCGTAGTGATAACTCCTAGATGAAATTGTCACTGAAAGCGTTGGACAGAGTGAGTATTATTGTACATAATTATCATTTTTTTTCTCTCAAAATATTGACTCTTTCATAGCTGCCCGCCCATACTTACCCGCACTCTCTTCTTGTCTGGGGTCTTTTTCCAGCTATTTTTAAGTGTTATTTCCATTTTGCGTACCTTCATTTGTATTTTGTTTACCTTTGTTTTCATTTTTTAAAATTTTTTTGTTCTTTAGTTTCTTTACCTTCGTTTTCATAAGTACTCCCTTCTTTTTCCCCCTTTTTTTTTTTCTTTTTCTGGGTGGCTTGATGTGAAAGCAGGTAGATTCATTGATCGTTTAGGGTTCCAAGTGAAAACGAAGTTTTTATCTTTACACGCACAAACGTGCACACTTAAGTGCAACCAAACACAGCGTGGCTATGTAAACTCATTTTGGTTACACATGGGAGTCCAAGGCGTATCTTCTAATAATAATGATAATAATAATAGATATAATGTTCCTGGGAGAAAAAGCGTTTGCGCCTTAGTTTTCCTTTGCGGTACCTTTATCTCCATCATTTGGTTCTTAATACTCATACACCTGTAAGTACCTCCAGCAGATGACTGTGCGCATCTGAGTCACATAATTAATTCTCATACTGCTCTTTTTTTGAAGTTTATTTCCAGTGTTTAAACTCATGAATATAGAGGAAAACGAGATGTCATCACTTCGTCGTGCCTGGTCGCATTTTTTCAAATCACATCCCTTTCCTTGGTAGAGATAACTTATTCGTTAATACTATTTTCGTGTCATTGTTGCCTTCCCTGCACAACGAGGAGGACTTCCAGCCAATCAGACGATGCAGCGTCTCCCTGTACTTGGTGCCAGTGAAGTAGTACACGAAAAAGTTCACACAGGAACTCGTGTACGAACTCAAGTCAGCACAAATCACCACAATCTTAAACGTATTTTCATAATGACCACCAATATTTAGCTGTGGATTAAACATTGGGGAAATGTGTTTGAACAAAGAAGGGCACAGACAGAATGAAGAATTCTACCGAAGCCAGATGAGCATTTTGGTCACGCCAATTTCTTTGTTTGACATGGTGGACGATGAACGATGACGCCATCTTATGGCTTGCTGCAGTTTGATAGCAGTGATGATGGTGGTGATGAGAACGATGACTGGGCAGCCCACTGCAAGACAAAACCCGTAGACTACGCCACCCAGAATATTTATCATCTCCTTATTCTGGAAGTAATACTCACTGGCTGTAGTATGCCACGAAATTATGCCTGTGTGGATATTGTAGAAACAACTTATGCGATTTTTCGCTGAGACTGCGAAACGCGTGAATCCTATCACACACACGCCTGTAACGATCATGATTCCAAAACTCTTGGTAGGAAAACATCTCTGGGCTCGTAGAGGAAACATGACGCACACGCATCGCTCTACAACGATGATGGTTGATATGAATGCTGACGCTTGACTGAAGCCATAAAGCCCAAGGACATTATTG
>JADBJO010007322.1:80000-95000 GCA_016801955.1 Conus betulinus | reverse complement strand
ACTGTATGCCTGTTTTGTTCTGTCTCTATGTCTGTCTTCATCTCTCATTCAACAGTGTGTTTGGGCTTTTCTTCTGGCTAACGTTCAGCAATGCAAGGGGGGGGGGGGGGGGGGGGGGGGGTTAAGGTTCTAAAGCTTTCTTTATTAAGTATTATTGTATGGGGGGTCCTATCAGGGCTGCTATTTTATATTTGTTGAAAAAAAATTCGTTTTGTGCTGCAACTGTCTACGATTTCAACTCTTGCGTTGAATGTTGCCACACTAGGTTTGCATAGAATCATCCACTTTTCTGTTATGCACAGTTTACATCTTTTTGTGCTATTATTGTATGCTGCTGCTTTTCTGATTATTTTCCATGTGATGTTAAAATCTGTATTTGTTTTCTTGAGATCCCATACATGTTTACCTTAACTCTTTTTGATGTTTGTATTTTTCATTCTTGAAAGATTGTTTGTGATTGGCGTACTAGCTTTGAATTTGTTTTCTGTAATCCCTATGTATGTCTCTTTGCCGTTTTTCGTTGTCACAGTGGCTTGGTATACGATGTTATCAGAGAGACATTGGTTGTTCAGAGAGGGCGTTGTTCTTTGATTGTGCACTTGCAAGTTTTCCGTTTGTCACCCTCGTTTTTGACGTTGGTTTTCTTTTTGTTTGAAGCATCAATTTTTTTTTTTTTTTTTTTTTTTTTTTAGATTTGGCATACAAGAATAAGATAGTTTGATAGTGTTCCTATTGAATATTTTGAAAAGTTTATGGTCTTTCTGGAACGATTCTGCTAATATTTTAAAGTTCTTTGCCAATGTTGGTTTTCACCCCTACCATCATATGGTGGGTTGTACCAGGTATTTTCCTCTTTCTGTTCTTCTTCCTGCTTCCAGTGGTACTTTCAGGTTCATATTTCAACTTGTAGTTGTATCCATTTTTCAACAGTGCTTCTTGGTAGTCTGTTGCTGCTTCGTTGAATATTTTCTTCATTGCAGGAAAGGCTGGATAACCTCTCGTTTATCCCTTGTGGAATAGTTTATAAGATTGTTGGTGGGTGGTTGCTCGTGGAATTTACATATAATGGTGTATCATTAGTTTTTTTTTTTTTGTATGGTCTGTATTGGTTTTTGTTTAAGTCTAATGTTACATCCAAGTAGTTGACTACTTTTTTTGTTGGCTTCTATTGTAATTTTTAAGTTGTGGTTTTGAAACAATTTGCATAGTTCTTTCTTTTTTATTCTCTACCTCTCTAGGTGTGCTGTCCAGTGCTGCCAATCCGTCGTCTCTGTATAGCCCAACTTTGTGCCCAAGTAATTTCTGCATTTTTGACAATAGCAACAGGCCCACTATCTCACATGTTTCTGCACCATCGTATGAACCCATTGTAACGTCAAAAGTGGAATCTACTTTTTTGACGTAAGGCTCCTTTTTTTATTATACAATAGAGCTTTTGCGTGGAAAAAATCCACAATGTCGAATGCGATAAAGGTTTTCTCTTTTTTTTGTTTAATTTCTGGAACCATTGCACCACCTCATATGTATTTTTCGAAAGGTTCAGTTCGAAATTTGATTTGGCGTCAGCTACTATTTTTCTAGAATTTGCTTGCTTACTCTTCCTAGTTCAGACTTTGTGGTGTTGATTAGTCTACATGTGGGGTTGTTTTGAAAATTAGGTTTGTGATCTTTGACTGTTATGAATGCTTCTCTTTTTGCCGTGGTTTCTATCCTATCACTTAGTTCTATGCGTTCCGGTTCCACCAGTTTCTTTTCTTTTTCTCTGATGGTAGTACATGTTTTCTCTTCAGCTTTTTTTTTTTATAATTCTTTTGGATGTTTTTCACTGAGGAGCTGCTCGTAATCTTTCACTTCCATTTTATAAAAAATTACTGGTTTTGTCTGCTTTGACAAATATTTTTTTTCATCATGCATTATACCTTTTATATTGCTGCTCGGAGATTTTTTGAATGGTAAAAACGTTTTTTTTTTCTTTCTTTCTTTCTTTTGTTTCCCCTGCAACTTTTCCAGACCTTGTTATTGTGTGTTTGGTTTATTACCCTGCATACTGATTTCTCCCCTGTTTGAAGTCTGTTGTCTACATACCTGTCACAGCCTGGGTTTACCTCTTATTTTCCTCCTCCCATTCCCTCTTGCTTGCCCTAACTTTGAAACCTTGTTTTTGCCCACTCTCAGTCACTCCGTCTCTTGGTCGGTTGGTCTGGCAGGCTGTTTCTGTCAGTCTGTCCGTCTGTCTGTCTGTCTATCTGTCTGTCTGTCTCTCTCTCTCTGTCTCTCTCTCTCTCTCTCTCTCTCTCTCTCTCTCTCTCTGAGACTGTGTGTCTTAATGCCAGTCTGTTTTATCTTTTTGTCTCTTCGTCTCTATAGGTATCTCTGTCTGTGTCTGTCTGTATCTGCATGTGCCAGTCTGTCTATGTGCTGTCTAGTCTGTCTGTCTCTTCTGTTTGTCTGTCTGTCTGTCTGTCTGTCTGTCTGTCTGTCTGTCTGTCTGTCTGTCTGTCTGTCTGTCTCTCTCTCTCTCTCTCTCTCTCTCTCTCTCTCTCTCTCTCTCTCTCTCTCTAAGGAAAAATCGCTTGGTGCGGCATATGGTTCTTTACTGTCATGCTTTTTAATGTTTTGGTCTTACAGCTTTTCCTTGTTTTGTTCCAGTACGCAAGTGAGATTGTTTCCCCATTGTTCTGGAACTAAACCGTCGAGATATCGGTCACTTGAGTCGCCATGCTTTCAGGAGTTAGTTGTCTGTTCATCTTTTTGTCACACGCGTCCGTTCTAATTGCCAGTGTTCAGGTAAAGATTTTCTGTCAGGCACGTATGTACTTAAGCCCTTCCTCGCCTTCTGTAACAAGATACCTATTCTGTTGATATGCGAGTTATCAGAGGAGATCTTGTTTTGTCTCCAGTCAACACAGACTATGGCTCTGCGAACGAAGGGGACGCAAGCATCTCACAGAAGCAAACGATGGAAAAGACAGCTGGCAGGAGTCAAGTTTCTCATGCGTGTTGAAAGCGGATCTGCGTTTGCGACGTCCCTCTGTGTGTGTGTGTGTGTGTGTGTGTGTGTGTGTGTGTGTGTGTGTGTGTGTGTGTGTGTGTGTGCGTGCGTGCGTGCGTGCGTGCGTACGTGTGTGTGTGTGTGTGTGTGTGTGTGTGTGTGTGGTGTGTGTGTGTGTGTGTGTCCACCAGAAATGTGCAGGAGTTTTAAGACTGAATATGTTAGTATTATGTCTGCTCAGAGCCACTAACCACTAATGCAAATTTTAGGACCGAGAGACATTCAGTTCTGTCACTCTTTCACAAAGACATTTCAATGGACAGCTACACTGCCTTTTTTTTTTTTTTTTTTTTCTAGTCTACCGTCGCTTTGCAGGACAGGAAATTCTCATAGGCCTGCTAGATCTCAAGACCTTGCGACATCTCACCACCCTGCAGATTGTAATGGATGGATGCGTTCCGATCACTTTTTTTTTTTTTGTTGCACCCATCACGCCAGCCTGTGTGTGCTTTATCTCAGAGAACTGGATGAGAAAAAAATATATCGTGTGGCCAGTTCCTTCCTCGGAGTCGCAGGCTTATGTTCAGTGGAGTGGAGAGGCTAGTTTGTCAGTTGGGGCGTAGGCAGGGTGGGATGGAAGTGTGTAGGCAGATGGGGGAAAGGATTTGGGTGTTTAAATGGGGGTGGTGAATAGTAAAGGTTGTAGCAGTGAGTGGTAAGATGGTCAGGAGAGACGGGCGTTATACGAGTATGGAACGGATGGATGCAACAAACTCTGAAGCAACATGCTTTGATTTTATTGGCTTTCCTAGTACAAGACAATAACAAACAAACTCCTAAAGGAACTAAACACATCGTGCCAGAAAAAAGGAGCATCCATAAGCATGTTTATTACTTTCTGTCATCTAATAACATCGTCCCTTCCTGTCAAACTGGATTTATCGCAGGGGCCTTCACAACTAACCTGTTTGTATCCGTAATGACTTATGTTCTTCATTCTTCGCTCTTAAGTGGTATAACGGGGCAACTAATACTTGCTGATATGTCCAATGCATTTTATCGTGTTTGGTATGAAGGACACCTTAACAAAATGGAAGCAATAGAAATATAAGGGAAGATTTAAAGCCGACGGATTAATGAATTAATGACTAAGATGAGAGAATTTCAGGAGACGGTCTCCTGGCTACGGGTTAGAAATGTCCGACCTACGCATAAGCATAGCGGGCTGGTCAAGCCTTGAGTGCCTAACTATCGTTGGCTGTTCTCATTGTATGTGTATGATGTGAGTGCGCACGTGTGTGTGTGTGTGTGTGTGTGTGTGTGTGTGTGTGTGTGTGTGTGTGTGTGTGTGTGTGTGTGTGTGTGTGTGTGTGGGACGTGTGCGTGGGTACGTGCGTACGTGCGGGCGCGCGCGCTGTGTGCGTGTGTACGTGTGTGTGTGGGGGGGGGGGGGGGGCACAGGGGGGGGGGGGGGGGGTGGGGTGGGGGGGGGGGGGGGGGGGCACAGGCCCATGTGTGTGTGTGTGTGTGTGTGCCAGTGTATGCTGTGTGCGAGTGCATGTGCATGTGTGTATGACGCGTGTGTGCATGACGCCCGTGTGTGATGATGCGTGTGTGTTTAACGTGTGTGCGTGTGTGTGTGTGTGTGTGTGTGTGTTGTGTGTGTGTGTGTGTGTGTGTGTGTGTGTGTGTGTGTGTGTGTGTGTGGTGTGTGTTCGTGTGTGCGTGGGTACGTGCGTACGTGCGTACGTGCGGGCGCGCGCTTGTGTGTTTGTGTGGGGGGGGGGGGGGGGGGGGGGGCACAGGCCCATGGGGGCAACAGGCCCGTGTGTGTGTGTGTGTGTGTGTGGCCAGTGGTGCCATGTATGTGTGCGAGTGCATGTGCATGTGTGTATGACGCGTGTGTGCATGACGCCCGTGTGTATGATGCGTGTGTGTTTAACGTAACGTGTGTGCGTGTGTGTGTGTGTGTGTGTGTGTGTGTGTGTGTGGGTTGAGAGAGAGAGTGAGAGAGAGAGAGAGAGAAGGGGGCGTGAGAGAGAGAGAGAGGAGAGAGAGAGAGAGAACACCAGTTTGTGTGTGTGTGTGTGTGTGTGGTGTGTGTGTGTGTGTGTGGGTGTGTGTGTGTGTGTGTTCGCACGTCCTCTCTCTCCTTCCCTGTCCTCCCACTCCTTCCCTGTCTTGCTCAGTCAAGGTGGTGGTGGTTCATGATTGATATTGCTGCCATCACCTCCACACCCTCTATTACCAGGCTCTTCGAACTGTGTGGTTTCCACTTGGGAGGATTGTAGCCACCTTTATAAAAGGGAAAGATGGCTTGTTATAATACGATGATGACGAGGATGTGCGCTGCAGCACGACGCATTGTCCACATATTGCCCATATACCTCAATAGAGAGAGAGAGACGAGAGAGAGAGTCCTCCGGAGGGAGAGAGAGTGAGAGAGATCAGGGAGCACGCCATTGCACCAAACCAACACAAGCTTTAATCACCACGAGCCAGAGCACAAAAGCTTTCTTTTTAGATGAGAGCCATGGCTTTGGGTAGTTAAAAAAAAAAAAAAAAAGCTTAAATTCAGAGATTGAGAGATGAGAGAGAGACGAGAGAGAGAGCGGGGGGAGAGTGGAGAGGGTTAGTGGTGTCGGTGGAGTGTGTGTGTGTGTGTGTGTGTGGGTGTGGGGGTGTGTGTGTGGTGTGTGGGTGTGCGTGTGCGCGGCGCCTGCGCGCGCAGATGTGGTGTGTGTGTGTGTGCGTGCACACGTGTGTGGGTGTGTGGGTGTGTGTGTGTGTGTGTGTGTGGTGTGTGTGTGTGTGTGTGTGCGGCGCGCGCGCGCGGCGTAAGTAAGTGAGGTGCGTGCGTGCGTGCGCGCGCGCGCGTGCGCTGTGTGTGGTGTGTTTGTGTGTGTGTGTGGTGGTGTGTGGTGCAGTGGTGTGTGTGAGTAGCGAGAGATGGGTGTGAGAGAGTGTGAGAGTGTGGTGTGAGTTTTCACAGAGAGATGCAGAGAGAGAGAGAGAGAGAGAGAGAGAGGAGAAGAGGAGGAGAAAAAGATGAAAGAAAAGTAGAATTGACCTACGGCGAGAATGGACATACTACGTGACATCTCTCTCTCTCTCTCTCCCCCCTCTCTCTCTCTCTCTCTCCTCTCTCTCTCTCTCTCTCTCTCTCTCTCTCTCTCTCTCATATTACCTCCATCACTTAGCATGCTTCGTTTAATTGAGCTGGTGCCTGGTGGGAATGTAACAGCAACAATAACAAAGAAAGAAGAACATCTCTTTCATTCAAACCCCTGTTCAAAAAGATACGATGTAGTCTATGGCTAAAGCCCTTTCCTGCAGGCATCGACCGATCACACGTTTGCAGTGTGTTCAAGAGGTGGCTCTACGATCTTTCAACGAAACTTTACATCGAAAGAGAACGCTCTGAAAGTCACTGTGATAAATGATATGAATAAGTATCAATAAAAGTTATCTTGATAAAGTACATTACTGAAGCTTGAATATTGATACAAACATTGATTGATATATCAAGAATTTGATTGTTCTCAAAAAAGTAAAGAAAACAGAAATACATGAATACGAAATGAAATGAATGAATGAATGGATGAATAAATGAATAAATTAAAGAATGAATGAGTGAATGATGAAAGAATAGATAAATAAACTCCGTAAGTCTACACTTCTCTGGGTGAAACGAAATTTCGCTGATGACAGAGATTCACAGAGTACTTAGTATGTAGCGACGGAATCACAGACCAACCAAACCGAAGCCCGACAAACAGAGAGAGAGAGAGGAGAGAAGAGAGAGAGGAGAGAGAGATGAGAGAGAGAGAGAGAGAGGAGAGAGAGAGTTGCTTATTTTCTGATCTGTGTGTCTATCTCTGTCTCTGTCTCTGTCTATGTCTCTGTCTCTGTCTATGTCTCTGTCTGTTCCTGTCTGTCTGTCTGTTCTGTCTGTCTGTTTGTCTGTCTTGCTGTCTGTCTGTCTCTCTCTCTCTCTCTCTCTCTCTCTCTCGCTCTCTCTCTCTCTCTCTTTTAGAACAGCAGGCATTACACGTAGTTACACAGAGACACGGACATAGGCACAGAGAAAAGAAAACAGACAGACATACAGACAGACAGACAGACAGGCAGACAGACCCCCACCCCCCCCCCCCATATCACACACACGCACTCTGGATGAAGACTTGAACACACACACACACACACACACACACACACACACACACACACACAACCCTCACGCACTCGACACGCTCTCTCTCTCTCTCTCTCTCTCTCTCTCTTCTCTCTCTCTCTCTCTCCTCTCTCTCTCTCTCTCTCTCTCTCATTCACACACACAAACGTGCGCGCACGCACTCACGCACGCACGCACGCGCGCGCGCACGCACGCACGCACACACGCACGCACGCACGCACGCACACGCACGCACACCACGCACAGCACAGAGAGAGAGAGAGAGAGAGAGAGAGAGAGGAGGAGAGGAGAGAGAGAGAGAGAGAGGAGAGAGAGAGAGACGTGCGCTCGCGCGCAAACACACACACTAATGGGTAGCAATATACAGATAAGAAATTCAGCGGTGTCAATTCCAATAATCGAAATAGATGCAAAGCTGTCACGCCTCCATTCCATAGCTTAGTCTTTTAAGAATGAATCACTTACCGAGAGAATGGAATGAATTTAATTCATATCTTCCAGAACACGATCTTGTAAAACCTCTTAAGGCGAAACGTGACTGGTGGAATCAATTACTTGCAGTGATTTCCTCAACGAACACGTAGCAGCGGACAGCATCATTGCGGTTAAAAAAAAAAAAAATCCATCGATGATTAAGATATGGGGCTGTCTAATATTTCATTAAAGCAGGAAACTTAGGTACGTGTCGAGTGGAATTTCAGCCAAACGGATAACGCAGTGGCAAAAGGAAGAAACCTCTAAATCGGAAGTTAGAATATCGTAAGGGCGATTTCCTTTTCTCCTCATCCATGTTCAGTGTGAAGTGTTGGCTGACTATTAGTACTTCGTGTTCGAGTTTTTTAACTGGTGTGCACACGTAAAAAGAATCCATGGCAGCTAAAAAATCGCAGAGGCATTTTGTAGACAAATCGACTCTGATAACTTTATATGAAAAGGGAAGCGGAAAACAAAAGAAATAATGTAGGTGTGTCTCTGTACTTTTCGATTTTTTTAACAATGGAGAAGAGCCCGGTATTCAAGTATACATCTGCTCTGGCAATAGAAATATGCATGGCAATACGAAGTAATACAATAGAACCCAGTTATCTCAATGCAAACGAATGCAATGCAATATTGTATATTACGCCACAAAGTCATGAAGTTTTACTTCCATAATGTCCTTTTGGGGAAACAGAGAGAGAGAGAGAGAGAGAGAGAGAGAGAGAGAGAGAGAGAGAGAGAGAGAGAGAGAGAGAGAGAGAGAGAGAGAGAGAGAGAGAGAGAGTTTCAATCAAAAGTCCTAAGATTCTTAATACTTTTGCTTCACACAGATATACGATCCAAATACAGTTTCTTGGGACGCTGAAAATAACAGAACCTGTTTCCTCCCTACAAGCTAACAGTGTCAAACCAGAGTTGACCATGCTAGTTCAGTACTTAATCTTTTGTCCGAATATCCCGCTTTTTAATGGTATAGCGCACAAACGGAGCAATGTTTTGCACGAGGTTGACATCAGCACACGTTATTAAAATCACCAATTAAATCATCGTTTATTCACTTTGTGCCAAGATATCTAGGTCGTAGTTCTTGTATAATGGACAAAAACCAAAAAGCACACCACCAATACCACCAGTATCGTCATCAAGAACACACACACACACACACACACACACACACACACACACACACACACACACACACACACACACACACACGCGCGCGCGCGCGCGCGCGCGCGCTACGCACGCACGCACGCACGAACGCACGCACGCAAGCACACACACACACACACACACACACACACACACACACACACACACACACACACACACACACACACACACCACAGAATGACAGACAGACAGACACACACACACACACACACACACACACACACACACACACACACACACACACACACACACACACACACACACACACACACACACACACACACACACACACACACACACACACACACACAAACGCGCGGGTGCGCGCGCGCGCGCACACGCACGCACGCACGCACGCACGCACAGCACGCTCGCACGCACGCACGCACGCACGCACGCACGCACGCACACACACACACACACACACACTATGCACTAGATGTTTGGCTTTTGTTTTTGTTTTTGTTTTGTTTCTTTTTAATTTATTGAAAAAAAACACTTTCCACAGGAGGCACCTATTCTCCATTTAGCGGTGATATCCCAAAAATGTTTAATCTGGGTATCAATCACTAATATTGAGAGAATCTTCTACAGTTGCTAGTAATAGTGAAACCGTTATCAATGAAGTTTGCTGTAAAATGTCCTCATGATATAGACAGAGTTGTTCGTTATTTCCAACACTTTCGTTGAGCCTAGAAAACCAGCTCCCCAGTTTGGGGGTACATAATTGTAGGCTGGATGCTTAACATGATTTTTTTTTAATTTAATTCCATTCTGAGTTGCATTAAACGGACCGGCTTTGGGGTCTCTTACTGTCCATATCCAGTTGTGTCAAGCAATATTTGACTGCTCTCAAGCATGAACTGACATGTTGGGGATATCTGCCTAACTTTCCATGTACAAATTTGTTTGGGGTCTAGGGTGACGATGAAAAATAATGTGTACACATGGGAAAGCAGTTTTTTTCAATCGATTTTTTGGCGTGTAGATCCCATATTTCTGAACCATGCAACACGACTGGCTGTACCGGAGCGTCGGAGAGTTTAAAGTACATCTTTCTTGAACTTAATATTCACGCCAAAACTTTTTTAACAGTGACAAAGCTGATGATTGAAAGAGTTGTGGGAGAATACTCCAACATCAATTCATATTGATGTCAGGAATAGTGAGAACAATATAAAATGACCCGGTTTGTCAGTCTTAAAGAGACGAACGTATCTGTATATCATCCTGAGTTTCAAACGATTTGATTTTGAACAATAACATTTTGAAAATACGATTTTTGCCGAGTACCGTCTCCATTTTTCTCTGACAACAGCCACGTGAGATGGTTATGCAGCAAGAATGGAGGACGCATGAATGCCGAAAGTAGTCCTTCTATGAGAACTAAAGTAAAAGAAGTGCTGCCATTGAGCCGCGACAGGAAATTCTCCAGTGAATCGTTCCGCAGAAAACCTCCCCCAGACCTAGCAGCAGAAATCCATGGACGGTAATGAATACAGGTCATCGCCCATAAAGACAGCCAGATACTCAAGACTGGGAGGATCTGGACAGCGAGAGAAATGTAGAGCAGATAATGGTGGTGCATCTGTGGTAAACTACACATGGTTTTTCTACTTGTTTATTTACTTCCACCCAGGAATGTATGTTTTTACCCGCGTCTTTTCGTTTGTTTGTCTGTCTTTAACAGTACTACGCAAAACCTACGAATCGATTCACCCGAAATATGGTTAACAAAAGGTACATGTGTCTGAAGACCAAAGTCATGCTATGTTGGTACTGATCTGGACCGTAGGGCAGATCATTGCTCTCCTGTTAGCCGTTCTTGTCAGTTGTGACCGACAAATGCATCGAATGTAGCGCAGATCTTCATCAACGAGCAACAGATTCTGGATCCGCCCTTTGATCCGAATCAGCCCTAAACTTAAATGGATTTGTTCTTGGGCCACTTCCCCGTCTTTGCTACCAAGCTGGTCAAATTGACCTACCCCTGTCTACGTCATCTGGCTGACAGACTGAGAAACAAACAACGGAATACGGGAGACACTTTAACCTTCATTGCTGAGGGTGCCTCTGTTCATGCACTGAAAACCGCTGAGTTATCAGTGGATCTGAAGATGTTGGTCTATATTTGATCGTTCGAATACAAGGAACCTGCCTTCGCCTTGGCAGTTCTGGGCACTATTTCATAATGTAAAATATAGTAGTAGTACCATAGCCTTTCTTGTTCAGAATTTTTTTTTCCCGATGGCATGTGTTTCATTCTTGTGTTTTGTTATTTTCACAGTAGGGTGAAAAAAAACAAACAAACAAACAACACTTTTTTTGTCTGTATTACAAACAGGACAATATTTCTCTTTTTTTCCCCTGATGCATGTCATGGCAAGCAATACTCGTTTCATGAAACCGGGTTCCTATGTCATCATACAAAACGTATTACTTTAAGGTCAGCGTGTGCTGCTTCTGGCAGTGATTTCTGTTACATGCTTGAAGACTTTTTTCGACATATTTTTTCCCCTTCCTTTTTTCTTAATAGAGGGGAAAGCTCAAAAGGAAGGAAGTGAGAGAGACACAGACAGACAGAGACACAGAGACAGAGGAAGAGACATACATATAGACGGACAGACAGACAGACAGACAGACAGAGAAAGTAGTAGTAGTAGTAGTATAGTAGTAGTAGTAGTAGTAGTAGTAGTAGTAGTAGTAGTAAAGTTGTAGTCGTTGTCAAAGTCGACGTTGTCTCATCGTAGCAGTAGTGGTTGTAGTAGCAGTACTTAAAGCAGTGGTAATAATACTAATAGGCGTTTAAGCTAAGGCTGGTTTGGGCAGAGAGAAACAGACAGAGAATAAAGAAAACGAAAAGTGTAGCAGCTCAAAAATCACACACACACACACACACACACACACACACACACACACACACACACACACACACACACACACTGTATGTCGGGGGGGGGGGGGGGGGGGGTGGAAGGGACGGGCCTTTTTTTTGTCTCTCTTCTTCCTTAGTCATAACATGAAATGGAGAGTGCAGAGGGAATACTGAACAGCAGGTCCCGTCGTATATTCTTCTTGCTGATGAGCAACACACGTTTCGCCCTCGTCTGCACTAATCTTCGTGGGATACGTAAGAGACTCTCAAGGGAGTGCGCAGCATTTCTAAGAGGGTGGTAACAGAGGTTAAGGGTGATGGCAGACAATGTATATCACAAATAACTACCCTGACCTTATCTGTCATCTCTTGCAGGAGGAAGACATGGGGAGAGGAGGGATAATCATCTCCTCTGCTCGTTTCTTTACCGTTCTCTTCCATTTCCATTCTCTACCCCCCTTGCTGCCCCCCCACATCCCCTTCAGCTGGAATGGAATGGAAGCTGTATATCATAGCTGGGGATAGATTGAAATGCGAGAGTGGATCCAAGGAACCAGACCATGTCTGGTGAGAGGCAAAATTCAGCTGATTCCATCAGCAACCGGCTTTGTTTTTTGGGGGGTAGGGTTTAAGTGCAGACATTCAATCAACAGTGACGGCTAAGGTGAAGTCTTTGCCATTAAGAACATTATTACTGCGCTTTGATACAGTGCTGGCGATTGTCGTGATGACGAGATATGATATGGAAAAATTATTATTGCATTTTACTTTAATGCTAGCAAATGTCCTGATGAGAAGAAAGACTGAAATGCACATGGTATTGCATTTCTTCTTCAAAACTCTCTCTCGCTGTCTGTCTGTCCGTCTGTCTGTCTGTTTGTCCCTGTCTGTCTGTCTCTTTGTCTGTATATCTGTCTCTCTCTATTCATAATTCACCTGCAGTCATTTTATGTATGCTATGCTGATAATCACCTGTCCGTGTGCCGGGAAGGATTGGATCAGAGCATACCGAACGTGGACAACACCCCCTGTGTGCCAGTATGCCTGCTTAATGATTCAGAGAATGTCCATAGAATGGGCTTCAGAATGAATTATGTGGCTGAGTTGTCACGGTGATTGGATCCTATTGCTGCTTTGAAAACGTATAGGACTGTTGTTGTTGGTGGTGATGGTGGTGGTAGTGATGATGGTGATGGTGGTGTTTCCTATGTGTGTTTGCCAGGTGTTGCTTTACATGTTATTTGCTGTGGTATGCTTTTGTGTCCTGGACTCTCTCTCTCTGTCTCTGTCTGTCTCTCTCTCTGTCTCTCTCTCTCTCTCTCTCTCTCTCTCTCTCTCTCTCTCTCTCTCTCTCTCTCTCTCTCTCTCTCTCGCGCGCGCGCGCGCGCGCGCGCTTGTGCCCAGCTTGTATCCAAGACCTGGGAGCATATTGCTGAGAACAATAATGAATGCAGATCTTTCTTTCTTTTCTTTCTTCCTGCGTACGCAAGCTGATACTCCTGCGGACACTCCCTGTGTACACAGACAGTGGAGTTTTGTGTGTATGACAGGTTTTTTTTTTATCCCGCCATTAAGGCAACCATACTCCATTTTCGTGGAAGGTGCATGCTATGTGTCACGTGTCATCCATACCAGCGGTCAAACTGGCCATCTCTTCCGAAAGTCGGTGATGGGATTTTACGTGTGTGCAAGATGTTGAGCTTGCGTTCACACACGGAACCGCGGGTTTATAGTCTCATTCGAAGGACTGTATGGGAAGTGGAGTCAGCACCAATGTTAACTCCGAGGGAAAATCCCCCTGTACCGAAATTCGAACCGGCAACCCCAGGATCACGAGGCCGGCGCTCTATCAACTGAGCTATTCCGGCCCCTAATGCAGATCACCAGTATAGGCAGAGATCTGGACACTGAACACTGGGAAGAACTGGGCAGTGAGAGAAAAGGAGAGGAGAAAATGATAGTGTAGTCGAGGTCAAAATTCGTATTGTTTCACTCTTTGTTTGTTTGTTTCGTCCCAGGAGCTTATGCATGCGTCTGTTTGTGTGCTTGCTGGTCTGTCTCTCTGTGGCAGGATAGTGCAAAACCTGCAGAGCCGATTTGAGCGAAACGGTGAAAAGATAAAATATGGCTTAAGACCACAGTCAATTTATTTTGATAATAATCCAGACATATCTTTGCTCTCCAGTTCGCCCTTCTAGTGCGGTAGCATAGATCCTCACCATGGCCCAACGGATCCAGGATCTGCCCTACATCCGGAGCGACATTACATTTGTAAATTCATTCTCGGGCCACGTTGACGGTTTTGCACCAAGCTGGTAAAGTAGTTTATCCGCTCTGGGTATTCTTGCCGACAGACTGACCAAGACAGAATTGGACACAGTAGACAGTATCTCCTGCTTTACTGAGCGTGCTTCTGCTCATGCGCTGGACCAGTAAGTCACCAGTGGAGGTTACGATGTTGATCCTTCCTCCTTGAATTTCGAAGACGAGGAACCGGCCTTCACACTGACAACTTTGGCCACAGTCTTACTATGTAAGATACAGACCACTAGCGTCCTAATATTTCTTGTTTAGAACTGTTCATTCGTTGTGTGCCCTTTATGTTTTTTGTCGTTTCCACAGTTGGGTAACAAGCAAAGAAAACAGACAAAGTTTGCATGGATCACAAAGCACACTGTCTTTCTTCTCCTTTTACCTAATGATGGCATGGCAAGCAATACCCATTTCACGAAGCAGGATTTCTGTATCAACATACAAAACGTATTACTTTAGGGACAGCGTGTGCTTCTCCCTGCAGGGATATTTGTTACATGCTCGTAGATTTTGATTTTTTTTTTTAATTAGAGAGGAAAACACAAAAAGGAGAGAGAGAGAGAGAGAGAGAGAGAGAGAGAGAGAGAGAGAGAGAGAGAGAGAGAGAGAGAGAGAGAGAGACTGACAGACAGTCAGACAGCCGAGAGACGGAGACAGCAGGAGAGGAAGAGTGTGTAGGTAGTAATAGTAGTACTAGTAGCAGTGGTAGCAGTAGTAGCAGCAACAGCAACAGCACCAGCAACAGCAAGAGCAGCAGCAGCAACAGCAGCAGCAGCAGCAGCAGTAGTAGTAGCATTAGTAGTAGCAGTAGTAGTAGTAGCAGTAGTAGTAGTAAGAGGAGGAGGAGGAAGAGTCTTGAAACACTGGTCGTCGTCGTCGTCGTCGTCGTCGTCGTCGTAGTAGTAGTAGTAGTAGTAGTAGTAGTAGTAGTAATAGTACCGATAGAGGTTAAAGAAGGAGTGTTTTTTGGCG
>JADBJO010007322.1:47500-62500 GCA_016801955.1 Conus betulinus | reverse complement strand
GGCAGAAGACATCTTCAGTGGAGGGAAAGATATGGCTTGTTTTATCAGTGATGATGGAGAACCAGGATGTGCGCTGATGCACTGGCATTGTCACCATACAAAACTTAGCATAATGCATTTTCCCTCTAGAGAGTCACTTAAGAGAGAGAGAGAGAGAGAGAGAGACGGAGAGAGAGAGAGAGAGAGAGAGAGAGAGAGAGATGGAGAAAGTGAGGAGGGCGAGTGTGTATTTATCAAGTAGTAGTAGCAGTAGTAGTAGTAGTAGTAGTATAGTAGTAGGTAGTATAGTAGTAGTAGTAGTAATAGTAGTATCAGCAGCAGCAGCAGTAGTTGTAGTAGTGTTGGTTATGGCCGTGGTGGTGGTGGTGGTGGTGAAGGTGATGGTGGTGATAAAAAGTAAGAACACAGCAGCAGCAGCAGCAGTAGTGGTAGTAGTTTTGAAACAGCAGCAGCAGCAGCAGTTGCCGCCGCCGCCGCCGCCGCCGCCGCAGCCGCCGTCGTCGTCGTCGTCGTTGTCGTCGTCGTCGTCGTCGTTGTCGTCGTCGTCGTCGTCGTATACTAGTAGTAGTAGTAGTTGTTGTTGTTGTTGTTGTTGTTTTTGGAGGAGGAGGAGGAGGAGAACCAGAAGCATTGTAGTGCTTACAGTAGTGGTGGTGATAATGGCTCTAGATTAATCAGCTCTACTATCGCTGTGAAGTTGGACTGAAGGAGAAGTTTCTCCACGAAGAAGTCTTTTTTGTCGACCCGACAGACCGAGCGGAGTGATACTGACCCCAGAAGCCACGGTGCTGATGGTCGCTGTTGGAAAGTTTTTACTTCTTCGCTTTGATGGCCATCTTCATCAGTGAAGGTTGACAGACCGTGCTTATTTTGAGGGTTTTTTTTTTTTCTTTCTTTCTTTCTTTTGTTTACCTCCTCTCTGTTTGCCTTTGTTTTGTTTTGCGTTCTTGATTTTGGTCGTCTACATGTCTCACTTTCTCTGCCCGACTGTTCTGTGGGACAGTGGATTTTCTCTTTGTGTTTGTTTGCGGGTCTGACATTTGCGGCTATTATGCTTCCTCTCTCTCTCTCTCTCTCTCCTCTCTCTCTCCCTCTCTCTCTCTATCTCTCTCTCTTCACCCCGTCTCTCTCCTCTCTCCCTCTCTCAGCCCTTGTTTTTCTCTCTTCATCTCCTCATCTTCCTCTCCTTCTTGTTTTTTTTTTCTTCATTAGTTTTTTATTGCTTCCCATTGTCTCCACCTCATCACCATCAATATCATCATCATAATCATAATCATCATCACCATCACCATCATCATCATCTCATCGTCACCGTCATCATCCCATAGTCCCTCTCCCCCCTCGCGTGTCCTCATCGTAGTCGTACGTAATCATCAGCATCATCTATCATCATCGTCGTCGTCGTCGTCGGCCGTCAACATCGTCACACCCCAACATTATCTTCGGCATCTTCATCACATCATTCAATCATCGTCGTCGTTGTCGTGTCGTCCATTATCAACCATCAATAAGTTCACTTGTTGTTTTTCTTGTTCTTGTTTTTATTGAAGTTGTTGTTCTGTTGTTGTGTTGTTGGTCTTCCCCGTTCTTCTTCTTTTCTTCTTCTTTCTTCTTCTTATTCTTCTCTTCTCCTTCTTTCTCTTTTTCTTTCTTCTTCTTCTCGTGTCTTTTTTTTGCCCAGAACACTGTTTGCTGTCTGTATTTCCGCGTTGTGCCGTACCAGTGCGTGCGTGTGTGTGTGAGTGTGTGTGTGTGGTGTGTGTGTGTTGTGTGTGTGTGTGTGTGTGTGTTTGCGTGTGTGGGGTGTGTGGTGGCATGTGTGTGGTGCGTGTGTGTGTGTGGTGTGTGTGTGTGTGTGCGTGTGTGTGTGTGTGTGTGTGTGTGTGTGTGGGGGTGTGGTGGTGTGTTGTGTGTGTGTGTGTGTGTGGTGTGTGCTGGGGGGGGAGGGGGGGGGTGATGCGCGCGCGCGCGAGAGCGTGTGTGTGACCGAACTTGACAAGAGCTGGGAAAGTTAACTTGGGGAAGCGGTATAAGGAAGGTGGAAAAAGGGGAAGCAAGTGGTGTGGATTTATCTCTAAACATTCTGTGGAGACTTCCTTTCTTTAACGAGAACGTTCCTGGTGTGGCTTTTTTCTCCTTCATTATCAAGTCTCTTTTGTTCCTTCCATAGGTTTTTTTCCTTGGTTTATATGTTGGTCACATAGGATCGGTTCCCCAGCGTCCTTGACCTGAACTATCACATTCCGGGTCAGTTTGTAGTGGCATGATTTCAAGGTTACGGAGAAGGTGGGGCTGGGTTCTAGACACTTCTTTAATATGTCCGTATTGATCATCATTGTTGAGAGAGAGATTTTTTCTCTCATGAAAACCCGCTTTATCTGCGGATTATACCTGTAACCAGAGCCGTAGTCTCTGGGCTAAGATTGCTATTGATTCTTATAAAATGAGAGAGAGAGAGAGAGAGAGAGAATAGGCGAGAGAGAGAGAGAGGAGAGGAGAGAGAGAGAGAGAGAGAGAGAACGAAAGAAAAAAGAGAGAGAGACAGAAAAAGAGAACTGATGATGAATGAAAGTCCAAAAGAAACGAATGATGGGAAAAGCAGATGGTGAAAATTAAAAAAAAAAAAAAAAAAAAAAACATTGCTGTGTATGGAAAGCTGGATAATGTTTGACACCCACCATCTCTGTGCTTTTCCTTCTAAATACCGGAATAGGCCTGGTCTCCGTTTCATTGACTAAAAAGTGCCAGGAGTATGTCAGTCTGGACACTGTCGTAGGTTTTAGAGCTGGTGTGATACTCTGCGCAGTAAGTCAACAATGGTGCTTCGATAGATGGTTAGATAAACGGCCTTTATTCTGGAGCAGCACCATTTTGCAGGACAGTGAAATCTCACAGCTGTGCCAGATCTCAGAGCTCTGCAGGTTTTGATGGATGGAGGTGTCGAATGGAAGAGTTCCACACATGCGTCCCAATCAGTCTCTTCTTTGCACCATTCATTATCCATGCCTCTGTGTGTGTGTGTGTGTGATGTGTGTGTGTGTGTGTGTGTGTGTGTGTGTGTGTGTGTGTGTGTGTGTGTGTGTGTGTGTGTGTGTGTGTGTGTGTGTGTGTGTGAGAGAGAGAGAGAGAGAGAGAGAGAGTAGAGAGAGAGAGAGTGTGTGGTGTGTGTGTGTGTGTGTGGTGTGCGTGCGTGCGTGCGTGCGTGCGTGCGCGCGCGCGCGTGTGTGCGTGTATGTTTGTGTATGTGTGTGTGTGGTGTGTGTGTGTGTGTGTGTCTGTGTGTGTGTGTGTGTATGCGCGCGCGCGCGCGCGCGTGGCGTGCGTGCGTGTGTGCGTGTATGTTTTGTGTGTGCGTGTGCGTGCGTGCGTGCGTGCGTGCGTGCGTGCGTGCGTGCGTGCGCGTGTGTGTGTGTATGTTGTGTGTGTGTGTGTGTGTGTGTGTGTGTGTGTGTGTGTGTGTGTGTGTGTGTGTGTGTGTGATTTCCAGACAGTTGGCTGAAGAAAGCTCGTTTGGCTAATTTCTTCCTTGGAGTTGCACTTTAAAAGATAAGTACAACTGGAAGAAAAGACTGGATCATTATTTACAATGGAGAATCGTTCGTTAGAATGGAGACAGAATGAAATGAAATTTGGTGGGTAGACAAGGGAAAGAAATTCTGCAGATAAGTGGGGGCTGGGGGAGGGAGAAATAATGGAAGAAAAAAAATTATTAGCGGTCAGTGGGCAGGCGTTCAGAAAGAAGGAATGATTTTATTTGTATATAACGTAAAGTTTTTCTGCTGGTGCGTGCATCTATAACTGGCGTCTTATTACCTGTATTTTGAAACACACAAGATTCTTGAGCAGAAACAAACAAGTCTCCACTTCAACACAGTTTCTGATTTTTTTTTTTCAGTTGGAGTGGGCTTGATTTTATTGTCTCTTTTCCTCCCCTCCCCTCCCGTTTTCTGATAGTAATGGCTATTATATACGATATCCTGCGCCTTCCATTCCTTGAGACTAAAAATAAGAGAGTACAAAAATTCCTGTTCACCAGATAAACTGGAGCATGATTGATAAATCCCTCCCCCCCCCCCCCCCCCCCGAACCCCGTCCCCCTTTTGCCCCCCTTTCCACCCACCCCCCCAACACCTCTCCCCACGATTGCCTCTAAGAAACTCCAAGAGATGAGTCAAAGTGGTCGAACATGATTAATATTACTGCTAGCCAACCCCATACCCTACCCTCTTTACCAGGCTGTTTGAAACTGTCTGGTTTCCCCCTTGAGAAGCTGTCGCCATCTCTAGTGGCGTGAAAAGATGGCTTGTTATCGTGTGATGACGAAGAAGGATGCGCGTTTCCGAGCTTGCATGAGCCACATACTTAATCAGTACAACTCTATGCTTTGTAGTTGTTGTTGTTGCTGCTGCTGCTGCTGCTGCTGCTGCTGCTGCTGCTGCTGCTGCTGCTGCCTGCTGCTGCTGCTGCAGGCGCTGTTGTTGATGTTGTTGTTATTGATGTTGTTGTTGTTGCTGGCTGTAATTGTTGTGATTGTTCTGCTTGTTCTTGCTCTTGTTTTTGTATCAGGAAGCAGCAGCGGCAACACAAGTAAAAAGCAGCAGCAGCATAACGACAAACGACTTCGACGATGGTGCTGCTGCTATTGCTGCTGTTTCTGATGCTAGCAGCAGCATGCAGGCAGCAGCAGCAGCAGCAGCAGCAGCAGCGCATGGCAGCAGCAGCAGCGCAGCAAGCAGCAGCAGCAGCAGGCACACAACAAGGCTATAGTAGTCCTTAAAAATAATTAAGGTAGGGTAGAGTAGGGGATGAATCTGATTGTTGAGAAGTTTATGTGTCACTGTCTTCAATAGCGTCGCTCTCATCTTTGTGGTCTCTTTCCCTCTATGTCTCTGCTATCTGGTCCCCGTCCTGTCTGTCTGGTCCCCCTGTCTGTCTGTCTGTCTTCACATCTCTCTCCGTCTCTCTGCTCTCTTCTTTTCTCTCTGCGTCTTCTCTCCCGCCCCCTCTCTCTCTCTCGCGCTCTTCCCTCTCTCTGTCTCTCAACTCTCACTCATCTCTCCTCTCCTCTCTTCTCTCTCTCGTGCCCAATAGCATGGGAGCTGGGTGTTCCCAAAGTGGGGTGTGGCTCATCTTCTCCTCTGATGACTTTTCCACTACATGCAAGATGTTTATATATGCAGCGGCGTCCCCATCCTTGTTAGTTTTCTCGGTTTTGTAGCCTGCTGGATGGATTCACACATCACACCACACACACACACACAACACACACACACACCCACACACACCGCACATCTAGCAACACACACACCACCACCACAACATCACACACACCGCACCATCACACACACACACACACACACACTTACGCACCATTCACGGGCACATTTAGGAAAGAACACACTATTGGCAAAAGGGTGCGTATCGCTGCGCGCATCACAGCAGCTAGCAAAAGCACATGCTCCGATTTGCGCGCGCGCATGTCAGAGACATGGCACACACACTTCAACAACACACACACAACACAAGCAGACACACGTCCACCCACACATTGAAGTCCTACTACAGCCCTACACGACACAACTACAAAGGCTACACAGCAGCACACACACACACAGCACACGGCGAGGGGGGTGGGGTCGTCTAGCGCGCGTGGGCGTGCTAGACGACTAGCTGCAGTCTATCTCACAGCACGTGGTCTCGCTGACATGTGTGCACAGTAAGGTACTCTGTTGGATGTGCGAACACATCTCTCTGCGTTTATATAACAGCAGAAAACACACCATCGACGCACAACACAGTCGAGGGGGGACCACACACAGGGGGGGGGCGAAGGAGGGGGGGGGGGGGGACACACACCACTGACACACACATCATACACGCGCACGCACGCACGCACCAGCACGCACCGCACGCACGCAACACGACACACACCCACCACAAGCGATATACATATTATCTATATATCGATATACTATATATATATATACTTATATATATCTTATATATATAATTCATATTATATTATATATTGATACTATGCCTTCCACGAGCACAACTAACATCCCATGCAACTACAGGCTGCGCATTCTCGCTGGCGTCATTGGCTATTCTCTACACACTACACATCACAACACACTATCTACACAACTACATGGTTCACACACACACTTACACACATATTACACCCCCACACACACACTACACACAGCACAAAGCGGCACACAAGCTGTCACACATCCCACACACAGCACACAAAAGATCACTCGGACCCAAATCATTGCGTTTCCATCACTGCCACATCAAATTATATTCAACCTGACATGATATATATGGGCATGACTGTAATCATTCATCCGGAAATCCTATCAGATCGGCGGTGCTAGTCCTCTGTCATCTGTATGGAATAAATCATCAACGGAAGAATCGTCAAGGAGCAGGGGGGCTGAATTGAATACAAACTAACTTTACGCTCAGTATGAAATGAGTGGGTTGCGGTATTTTCTTTGCAAACAACGAGCTCGACGCTACCGCTGTAATCCTAGCCGTATCGACATCAACAATTAACAAGCACACCCTCATGGGGTATGGCATAGCAAGCATTGACAATATGTTCATCGCTCTTTCGTCCGATCCTGGTACCGGGTCGCTCCTCTTCAACGCTTTCGTCGTGCTCTCGTCATTCCACCGGCCGTGCCTCGGATCGGGCCAATCTTAGTCTTGGTCATGTGCTCCCTTTCTATTCGTTATCGAGGCTCTCACCCCGTGCTTCATCTCGGCGCTCGTCCCTCTCTAGTTCCCTCGTCGCCCTGCCTCGGCTCAATCGTCCGCTCCTTCTCTCTCTGCTCCTCATCTCGCCCACTCTCACTCCCGTCTCTTCTTCTTCTCCTGCCCCTCTGTAAGCGTCTCTCTCCCTCCTCCGCACCTTCTTTCCTCCCACTCTCGCATCACGCCTTCCGGTTAGCAACCCTCCCTCTGATTCTCTTCTCTCGTCTCACCTTAACACATCTTAAATCTCCCCTCTCCTCTTGTCCTTCTCCCCGTCAACTCGCATCCGACAAGATCAACTCGTCTCGCTCCTCATCTCACACCAGCTCTTTCTTTCTTCTCTCTCTGCATCTCGTTCCTCGAAATCTCGCATCTCCTCCTTTTCAGGCGGGGACTCTTCGCGTCTCCTCATCTCTCTGTCTCCTCCTCCTCAATCTCTCACAAAATGTACTTCAAATTCGGGGATACCGCGATCATTCTCTCACTTCTCGCCCTTCTCCGTCACTTCAATGATCTCGATCTGCGTCTGCCATCAGATCTCGTCTCTCTTCGCGTCATCTATCCTCCCTCTTCAAAATGTCTCTGTCTCTCTCTTTCTCTGCATCTCTCTCTACGGCATGTTAAAAGAAAAGCCCACATGCACATGCGAATGCACATAGGGAGGCATATGTTATTCTGAGCGAAAAGGGCAGACACATAGGATGACACAGCACATTCACACACACCACACACGACACATCACACACACCCACACACACCCACCAACACACGGCGCGACACACATCCAACAGCTCAGCACGGCACAACACACACACACACACACGACGCACCATATATATATATAACAATGATACAACGCACATTTCTCGCACGCCACTATCGTACGGCCGGCGGCAGGTGCGCGCACTACTTACCCACACACACTCATCACGCGCGCGCGCGTCATCGACACACCACACACACGACACTCCTCACACACACACACACAACACAGTCAACACACGTTCGCATACACAGACACAGAACACATTCACCAAACACACAGATAGATATAGATTAGATAGTATATATATATAATAGGTATAGATTATACTATATACTAGATATATATATAGAAGATAGATAGTATAGATAGTATGCGCCCGAGTGCGGGCGTGTATGACTCCTTCATAAAGTCGCTCTATAGAGAAGGTTACGGTCTAATGTACGATACAAGCATTCAATGTAGAGACGATCCTCTATATAATTTCATTGAACCTGCTTTTTGGCAACATCTGTGCTCGTTTAATAAAGTCCTTGCGGTCAGGGGAAATTAAGTATTAGTATGTAGTAAATTCCTCTTAGAAATGTGGCTAGGAAGAATAGTATCATGCTTTGAAAACAAATGGCTTGAGAGATCGTGTATTTATTTAACACAGCTATCTTTGGACCGTGCTGCGAATGGAGCTGCGGCCAAACTGAAAATGTAGTTCTCAAAACAGCAGCAGCAGCAGCAGCAGCAGCAGCAGCAGCAGCAGCAGCGCAGCAGCAGCAGCAAGCAGCAGCAGCAGCAGCAGCAACAACAACAACAAACAACAACACAACAAAAACCAAAAAACAACAAACCAAACAAACAAAAACAAAACATAAAAATTTAGAAAGAGAGGGGGTTAGTTACGCGCCAAGAACATTGACAAACAAAGCACAAGACAGACAGGACATGATGCGTTTCGACCTCTTGGGTCTTCTGCAGGCAAAGAACAGATCACATTTAACATTTAGGACAGTACAAACAAAAGAAACGAAGAGAGACGTATCTGTTGTCGCGTGTGGTAGGAAGAATGGCCGCCAGACCGTACAACATAAAACATAAAAATTCACCTTTTTAGAGCATTGAATCTGGTCAGGTAGTAATAATCCCTACACATATCCCTCCATCTGAAGTGGTGGTCTCCAGCAATAGTCATTCACAGGAAACGATTTACCCAATGTGCAGGCACACGCACCTACCTGACGTTCAAACAAACAAACAAACAAACAAACTCTACGACAAGAGATGCATAGTACAATATTGTAGAAAAAATTCCACCTTGATAAATAAAGGAACAAAACCAGAAACAAAGCGAACCAATAAATAAAACAGAAGTGTCACCGCAACGCACAGACACAGAATGAGCAGCCACAGTACAGTAATATATGGTGTATAAAAGAAATATACACGACAAAACAGTTAAGTGCTCTGCAATGCAGTGCAGAACAGTGCAAAACTGAAAGAGAGAGAGAGAGAGAGAGAGGAGAGAGAGAGAGGAGGGGGAGAGAGAGAGAGGGAGAGAGAGAGAGAGGGTGGAGAAGAGAAGGGGGGGGGGGGGATGGATGGGTGGGAAAAGAGAGAGAGAGAGAGGGACTGACAGAACAGACAAACGGCAACAAGACATATAAACAGACTGACTGTCAGTCAGACTGGGAGAATGGGAGAATAACAGATAGATTGACAGGTACCTAGTCAGACAGGCAGACAGAGACAGACACTAATACTCAGATAGAGACTGTGAGAGAAAAGGAATATGCTTGGGAGTTATGAAGAGGGACATATGGCTTAGACAGATTGAGCTATGAACCTAGTTTTAAAGAGACACTGTTTTGAAAGGCCCAGACTCTCTATCTATCAAGAAGCTTATTCATTTCCAAAGATCGGTTTCCTAACAAGCTCTTGTTCCCGTGTGGCATGCTGGAAGCCTGCTGCGAGAGATCTACGGAAAGCCTGCATGTAGATGCGGCTTGCTAGATCGACCTGTCAGCGAATAAAGATTACATACTGACATCCTGCATTTCATATCATCCTTCGTTAATCATGAAATAGGCCTACGGCTTCGTTTCTCTGAACACTGGAGGAATGTGAAGGGAGTAGTGCTGCCCACAGGACAAATATGAAGGCGGATGATAGGTCTGTCCCCAACACACACCCTCCCCCACTTCCTCACGCCCCTTCTGGTCACACCTACCCTGTCTTGCCGCAAAGAAACTCCAGAGATGAGTCAAGGTGGTCGTTTATGATTAATATTGCTGCCATCACCCCTATACCCTCTATTACCAGTCTGTATGGGATGTTTGGTTTTCATTCGGAAGGCTGCAGCCATCTTCATTTGGGAGGCTGGAAGCCATCTCAGTCATATCGGATGTGCGTGCTTCATTTTCCACATCCTCCATATTGATTCATTTTCAGCAGAGGCAGGGTGGAGTAAGAAGGAGGGACATGGTTGAAGTAGAGATTGGAGATCGTCATTCTGCGCTACACATCTTTCATCCATTCTATCTATCTCCCTCCCTCCCTCCCTCCCTCCCTGTGTCTGTCTGCCTGTCTGTCTGTCTGCCTGTCTGTCTGTCTGTCTGTCTGCCTGTCTGTCTGTCTGCCTGTCTGTCTGTCTCTCATATGACTTGTTCCGGGGAGTCAATCAGGGAGATACATGCAGCGCTGTCTGTCTGATTTTCTGTGTTTTCCAGTGAGTTAGCTCGTCATGTAATTACAATAGTAAACATGGTGCTGTATCGTCGCTCGACGGTTTTGAATTGTTTATCCTTCTCAGAGCCGATGGTGTTGTTTTGTTGCCTGAAACTGCTTTAGGGTTACAAACACACCATGAACAGTTTTGTACCGAGCCGCCGAGTCACTACAGTTGAAAGTTAATATTAGAAAAAGCAATATCATAGGATGTCGTAAAGATGGGTATTTAAGTGTTAGAGAAAGGTTGGTATACGAAGGTATTCCTATGCTAATCGTCAGTGCTAAAATATCTAGGTGTATTGTTCTCAACGCGCTTGAGTTTTGTTGGTGTAGGCAAAAACCACTCAAGTAAGGCAAAAATGTTTTGCCTTGCATTACAAAAAAAGCTATATATACTTAATGATTCTTCATTTACGCTTTTTATAAAGCTGTTTGATAGTGAGATTCAGACGATAATGCAGTACGGCTCTGAGCTATGGGGGAACTAACAAAAGCGTCTATCTATTGTGAATGTGTTCGTATCTTTGCTCTGTAGAGAGGTGTAGAAAGACGGACTCCAGATGATGTCCTTTACAGCCATACTGATCGAATTCCCATTCATATTGCTTCTGCTGTCAGATGCCTCCACGACTGGCTCAAACTGAGACAAATGGAGGACTTCGGAATTCCATTCCTCATAGGGCATACAGTTACATCATATGACTTAAAAGCTAAAAGTTGCTGGGTGACCAAAGTGCGCCTCTTTCTGAATATGGATTTGGATTTGTGTGGCTGAATCAAGGGGGTGGTAATAGTAAAGAGTTTGTATGTCTTTTCTGCAAACGGATCATTGATTGCAGATGGCATAAATGGTCGAATCTTGTTCATAACATTGACAGGTTTGATTTTCACAGGAACGTAATTGTTGTTTATGACCTGAAACGTACCTAACCTTAGACATAGACAGACACCTAAAGCATATAACAGCAACATTCAGATTAGGAATATCTGCATTAGCCATCCATCATTTTCGATATCGATCATGCAATGGTTATTTGCTTTGTCCTTTATCTAAAAAAAATAAACGAAACCGAAATGCACTTCGTCCTGTCCTGTTCCGCTCTCATGAGCACTAGAGAAAAGTTTAAGCTTAAATATACTAGAGACAGCCATTTTTGTTTAAATTGAGCTTATTCTGTTCGTCTACTTCCAATGAAGTTGTTAAACATTGTAATGCTTTTGCTCAAAGACTTTAATATAGAGAAACTTTCACTTCTGGAATTTTTTTTCCCGAACTGTTCGTGTTTTGTTCAGTGACTTAATTCCTTTGCTCGTGACTTTTGCGCCATGTATGTTCACACTCCCCTTCATTGGAGGCCTAGGCCTATTATATGAATAAATCATCTGCATTTAAATCTCTCTCTCTGTCTCTCTCTCTCTCTCTCTCATCTCCCATCTCTCTCTTCTCTCTCTCTCTCTCTCTCTCTCTCTCCTCTCTCTCTCTCTCTCTCTCTCTCTCTCTCTCTCTCTCTCTTGGCGGTCGTAATTTGCTTAGAGTAGTCCCTCATGATAAATAAATTTGTCTCATTGCTGATGGTAAGTTATTACTGCCACCATATAATGGCAAAAAGACGTCAAAAAGTTTTTTTTTTTTTCCTCAAGCTCCCCAAACGTACAAAATGAATCCAGCTCCCATTAGATTAATTAGCCTTTTACAAAATGAATCCAGCTGCTGGAAGAGAAGAGAGAGAGAGAGAGAGAGAGAGAGAGAGAGAGAGAGAGAGAGAGAGAGAGAGAGTAGTTATGGATAAAATCTCTCCCTGCGAAGAGGAAAATAACTGCAAAAGTCATAGTCACTGTAGCCAACCAACTATTCGAGCAGTGGAAGAAAAAAGCCAGGTAAAGTGTTGGAAGGTACTTTGATGTTCCCGTCAGCGACACAGAGAGCGGATAAGAAGCCAAGCTGGTGGCGGAATAAATCCTTGCAGATAATCTACCTGCTTGGCCTCTCTGGAAATTAAAAGGTTTTTGGCGTCAGCAGTTCACGCTGACCCTAAAGCTCACCTTGCCTCTGGTTATATAATGTTCGCACCCGCGCACCGGAATCAATAGAAGTGAAATTCAAGAAGTAGACAAGGAAATTGATTCGTATCATATCAGGTCTCGGTTGACCTTTCGCTCTACTGCGCCAAGCAAAGATGAAGCTTCCCCAAAATCCACCCCAGAGGAGTTCAAAGAGGAAAACCGCACATTTACTGACCATGCAAAGAAAATAAAAAGTGTGTGATCAATCTAGCCCGAGTTGCAAACGAGCAGAAAACGGACAGTGTTGGAGACAGAGGATACAGCAAAGGAAAACCAAAAGTCAAGAAACTGATAGGACAACTTATACTGCATCTCGAAACGATATCTGTAACATGTTTGCAAATCTTACTTTGGTGTTGTTGTTGTTGTTGTTGTTGTTGTTGCTCTTGTTGTTGTGTGTTGTTGTTGATATTGTAGTGCTGGGAGAACTCTGAACTCTGAAAAAAGTTACTGCAAGGCCACCGGCCTGTATGCAAAGGAGGTACATGTATCATGTAAAGACACAAAATGAGAAAACTCACACAGACCAAACTAAAAAGAATCTACAAAACAAAAATATATCATTTCCTAACTGCATAGAATAAACCAACTGGGAATTGCTTTCAGGTATTTTCTATGCAGTTTCCCCATTTTTACCTTTTTAATACAGAAAAAAAAATTACACAGTTGAAATGGATTTCGCATTACTAGAAAAAAGAATCTGAAATCCCTCCACTACTCACTGAAAGTTTCGATGCTACAGTGAGCGAAAGAGGAGGAGGTGCAGGAGGAGAAGTGTGCGTGCGTGTGTGTGTGTGTGTGTGTGTGTGTGTGTGTGTGTGTGTGTGTGTGTGTGTGTGTGTGTGTGTGTGTGTGTGTGTGTGTGTGTGCTTGCGCGTGTTTGTGTGTGTGTGTGTGTGTGTGTGTGTGTGTGTGTGTGTGTGTGTGTAACCGAAACCTTATACAAGCTGGTAAATGTAACCTGTAGAAGATGAAGATGAAGCTGGTAAAAGAAGAGGGGAGCAGGGGGGTGGGGGAGGGGGGTGGGGGTGGGGGGGGGATATCCCTTGTCATGTTGCGGAGACTTATTTTCCCCATAAAGATAACGCCCCTGGTGTGTTATCCATTTCGTCATTGCCCAGTCTCTTCCGTTTCTTCTGTCAGATTTTCCTTGGTTTAGTTTCTTGCTGAAACAGGATCGGTTTCAGGATCGGTTTTCCAGCATCCTTGACCTCAACTGTCAATCACAGGTCGGCTATGGTGGCATGCTTCCAAAGCTACGGAGACGATGAGTTGGATTTTATAGACTTCTTTCACATCGTCGCTACTCACTGCCCATGATGAGGGTTTCTGGATGAACAACTTCACCTGTGTATGATACATAATCTATGGACATGCCTGTAAGTAGAGCCATCGTCTATAGGCCAACAACCCCATACAGTGACACTGTTTACACTTTGGAGATAGAGGGAGGGAGGGAGGGAGGGAGGAAGGGAGAGAGGTAAAAACAGAAAATCGATGGACAAAACAAAGTTCAAAAAGGCAAACAAAAAAAAAAGGCAAGTGAAGGAAAGAGCAGATGGTGGTGAGTATAACTCTGCTGAGTGTTGAAAGATGATTTCTGTTTCCAAACATCCCTATGCTTCTCGTTTAATTATCGGAAGTGGGCCGAGTCTCTCGGGTTCCTAGACTGAAAGTGCCATTAATATGTCTCCTGACAGCTTCTGTACACTGTAGGTTTGAGAGCTGAGTGATTTTCAGCGCAGTGAGTCAACAAAATTGCTTCAATGGAAGGTTAGTTTGACGGCTTTTAGTCTCATGCAGCGTCATTTTACAGGACTGCCAAAGCGTACTGCTCTGCGAGATCTCAGAGCCATGCTGGGTTTGATGGGAGAGAGAGAGAGAGAGAATACGTTGAACAATTTAGACATGGTGGGAAAACAAGTGCAGCCTAACAATTCTTCAATCATTGTGTGTTATCATTTGGCAAAGATTTGGAGGAAAGAGAAAAGTCAAAGAAAATTACTCTCTCTCTTTCTCTTTGTCTCTCTCTCTCTCTCCGCTCTCTCTCTCTCTCTCCTCTCTCTCTCTCTCCTCTCTTCCTCTCCTCTCTCTCTGTGCGTGCGTGTGTGTTCGTGTGTGTGTGTTTGTGTGTGTGTGTGTGTGGTGTGTGTGTGTGTGGTGTGTGTGTGTGTGTGGTGTGTGTGTGTGTGTGTGTGTGTGTGTGTGTGTGTGGTGTGTGTGTGTGTGTGTGTGTGTGTGTGTGTGTGCGCGTGTGTGGTGTGTGTTGGTGTGTGTGTGTGTGTGGTGTGTGTGTGTGTGTGTGTGTGTGTGTGTGTGTGTGTGTGTGTGTTTGGGTGTGTGTGTGTGTGTGTTGTGTGTGTGTGTGGTGTGTGTGGTGTGTGTGTGTGTGTGCGCAGACAACAGCACAGTCAAACAGACAGCTGATATCTAGATAGACAGACAGAATCAGAGTGAGAAAGACAGTGCGTGGATATGCGATGAAAATAGATTAGAGTGTAGGACGAAAGAAGCAAAGACCCTTGACTGAACAACAACAAACAAATAGCTGGAATGAAACAACCTTAAATCTTTCATGCAGGTGCGCTAATTCTTAAGTATGTGTCCCATTTTAGTTTTACGCAGTTCAATTGGAAGCCAACACGAAAACTACGGATAGCGCACTTCTAGATGAGATTAGCGAAATCTAC
>JADBJO010007322.1:42500-45000 GCA_016801955.1 Conus betulinus | reverse complement strand
CACACACACACACCACACACACACACACCCACACACACACACACACACACACACACACCACACACACACCACACGTGCGCGCAAACTCATTAACATAAATGTGGTAACAAGCTCATTCTTTGGATAATTGATTTTCTTACACAGAGGACACAGTCTGTTCGATATCAAAGTGTTGTTTCGTCTTCCAGAGTCATTCAACTGGCGCACCCCAGGGTACTGTTTTATCACCAGTGCTTTTTACTCTGTACACAAATGATTGTTCAGGAAGTGATTCAACTTTGTACATTAAATATTCAGATGACTCAGCACTTGTAGATCTTTCCAACTCTGATTCTGTTTACTTCAAGGAGGTTCAAAGATTTGTTGACTGGTGCGATCATAACTATCTTGATCTGAATGTAACAAAAACGAAAGAAATGTTGATTGATTTTAGAAAGAATCCAAAAGCTGTACCACCACTTTTTATCAAAGGTGCTGAAGTAGAAACGTGTTGAATCATACAAAATATTTAGGAACTTTTATAGATAATAAGCTGAATTTTAAATCCCATGTTGAGTATGTCCACAAAAAATGTCAAACCAGATTATATTGTCTTCGCAAGCTGCGATCATTTCATGTGAATACTGACATTCTTCGACATTTTATTCATGCTTCTTGGAATCTGTTCTAACTTTCTCATTTATGTGTTGGTATGGTGGGTTGACTGTGAAGAGCAGAAATGTGCTTGAGAAAGTGGTGAACGTGGGAGGAAAAAATCGTTGGTGAGAGACAAAAAAGTCTGAGTGAGCTATATAGGTGCCGTGTTAGTTGTAAAGCGAAGAAGATTACGTGTGACCAGACCCACGTCCTTGCAAATCAGTATGACCTTCTTCAGTCAGGACGAAGATATCGATCGGTTAAATGCAGAAGTGTCAGATTTAAACAAAGTTTTATTCCCCTGTCCATTGATTTCTGAACCGAGAAGATGTTTAATTGAAATCCAAATTCCTCTATATGAATGTATGTCATATGTGAGAAAATGGGTAATGTGGCTAAATTATTGTTTATTTGCTGTGAATGTGTCACACCACCACGCTCATTATAAGAGAGTGAATCGCCACGGACAGGACCGACAAAAATTAATTGATATCGCCCTCGCAACGATCTTGTAAAAGCTTGTAAAGTCGATTGTGGCCACAGAGGACAATTACTGTCATCGATTTCCTCACTAAACACATGCCCTAAAAGGTGCCAACATGTTTAAGTTATGAAAAGAAAAGATGTTTTATAGAATGTAGAGATAATCTATTACTTTGATACAACACACACGTTGAGCATGTTCCAAGTGGAGTTTTTTTCAAGCAGAGAATACAGTACTCAGGGTTGAAATAAAAAAAAAAAAAAAAAAAGCGTTCGGCCTTATAAGAGGTTTGATTCTGGTATAGGCAGTGAACGTTTTCTCCCTTTTCTACTTTCCAGCTAAGCTGATGGTCTTCCTAAGCTGATGGTCTTCCTGATCTTCCACATGAGATGATTTAAACCAGTGTGTCACATGCGCTTATCTCATGTAAAAGAAAAACCCTAGCAACAGGGTACGCATAGTGCAATCTTATAGGAAATTTCCACTCACATAAGTAAACAAAAACAGAAACAAAAACGCATTGGGAGTCGCAGTACTATGGCGACGTACTTGTCCGTAGGAAGAGGAGTCAAGCGTACATTAAAAATCAGTTGTTGCTTATCTCCCCTTTTTTCTTCAATCTAAGAAATAAGAGCAAGTTTTGTTATATAATTGAATATTTTCTTGCAGTCATTGCAACACCAAGCTGCTCTGTAAGTTGCTGGAATGGTGCTCGTTTACTTATCCTTGGAATTTATTAATCTATTATAATTTAGTCCCTTACAGATTCGTTCCAAGAACTGGCCCTCAGCACTTTTGTCTTAAGAGGTTATCTTTTTATATTTTCTATTTTTTACAAGAAAATGTATTTTGTTTTGTTCTTTCATGATTTTCTTTTGCTTCTTAGGCGGTACCTTTGGTTGTTTTTTTGAAAATTCAACAAACATACAATGGTATACACACCAGCCTTTTCCTGGGATAGCATTCTTCTTAAAACTGGAAAGGCAGAGGATTGAAGTTACCACTTTTCGCGGCCTCTGAGGAGAAACAAAGTTTCAAAATATTGGTATCTGATCAAAGTTTCAAAATATTGGTATCTGATCAGAAGTTACATCATAGTGGTATCTGATCAGAACTTACACGTTAATGATTTTTTTCTCCCCGTTGGAGATTGTCTCCCCCTTGGAGGTTATAAGCTTACGGAAGGCTCATTTTGAGAAGCATTTTATTATTCCCCATTCACCCTATCAAGCTTATACTGTTAGTTAGGCAGAATTACTGCCACTGCATATATGAGTGCTTATCTCCCACTCTCTCTTCAATCTAAGAACAGTTTTGCTTGATAAATTTTATATATATATGTGTGTGTGTGTGTCTCGGCTAAAAAAACAAGCTTAAAAT
>JADBJO010007322.1:32500-37500 GCA_016801955.1 Conus betulinus | reverse complement strand
AACAGACCACCTAACCACAGACAACCGCCCCCCATACCCTTCCCGTCATGCACGCCAATCTGACAGGGTCCCCTTGCTTGAAAGCGTGCGTCCCTTGCCCTTTGGTCCACGTCAGTCATGATTGTCATGTCCGATGGAGACCCCAGCAGCCAGGAGACGGTAGAACAAAGACAGCCTAGACTGCCAGATAAGGTGAGTGGGAGGAGTGAGATGAAGCTGCAGAACCAGTGTCTTGATGTATCAAGCCAGAAGAAAGAGACTGCACACTCAGCCCCATATTTTTTTTCCGTTTTTTGTTTTATGGAATGCTTCTCCCTCTCACCACTCTCCCCCCCCCCCCCCCCCCTTCTGCTGCTGCTGCTCTCCTATTCCTTCTCCTTCTTTCTACTACTCCATGTCCTCCTTCCCTCCTCTTCCTCCATTCCCCTCCCTCTTCCTCCTCTCCCTCCTCTTTTCCTTTCCTACATCATACGAAACTCTGATGGTTTTACGTTTAGTGATGCTGGTAGTGGAAGATGCAGTAGTAGTGGTAGTAGAAGTAACAGTAGCTGCAGTAGCAGCAGCAGCAGCAATGGTAGTAGTAGTAGCAGTAGTAATAACAGTTGTACCAGCAGCAGTAGTAGCAGTAGCAGCAGCAGCAGTAGTAGTAGTGTTAGTAGTAGCAGCAGCAGCAGTATCATTAGTAGTTGTAGAAGCAGGACCGACAATAGTAGTAGTAGTAGCAGCAGCAGCAGCAGCAGCAGCAGTAGCAACAGTAGTAGTAGTAGTAGTAGTAGTAGCAGCAGCAGCAGCAGCAGCAGTAGCAGCTGTAGCAGCTGAAGTAGCAGCAGTAGTAGTAGCTGGGCCCTCGTATCGTCCTAATAAAAAAAAAAAAAAAATAAAAAAGACTATCGTCTTAATGACGCAGTAGCACTTTCACAGAGAGAGAGAGAGAGAGAGAGAGAGAGAGAGAGAGAGAGAGAGAGAGAGAGAGAGAGAGAGAGAGAGAGAGAGAGAGAGAGGAATATGAATACGAATACGAATATAATTTATTCAGATTTAGGGCATTGCCGATACTGAAAGGGTGACACCCACAATACACAAATAAGAAGCGATAATAAGGCACATTCACGCGTGTACTATGCAAAACTATTATGGAGAGAGAGAGAGAGAGAGAGAGAGAGAGAGAGAGAGAGAGAGAGAGAGAGAGAGAGAGAGAGAGAGAGAGAGAGAGAGAGAGAGAGAGAGATCACGCTCGCTCTGCGATGAAATATTTCATTGCAGTTAGTATGGTAGTGTTTTTGCACACGTCGGATCAGATCAGGCACCCTGACATCACCAACGTGAGGCAACAGTGCAGTGTCTCCTCTGGTGGGTTGACCAAAGACAACCTGATGTTTGCTTGCTTCCTGTGGGCTGTCGGTGCTGACGCTCACAGGATGACCTGAATATGGCTGTGGGTGGGTAGGCTGGAATGAGCGGCGTGATGCCACAGAGGGGTGCGGGGACATGGGAGATAAGACAACCACAAGAATATAATGTAAAAGAACTGTCTGTGAGAAAAGGAGCAGTTTGGGCAGAAACGATGAAGTGTGACCAGCCGCCGTGGTGACGTGGTTAACGTCGCGGACTCACGGCTGGCAGGTCGCGGGTTCAGTTCCCCATCAGAGTCCATGTGGGATTTGTCTGCCCCGACCCGGCTCCTACCCAGAGTTGAGTTTGTTAAGGGCTCAAGTGGGAAGACTGGTATCACACAGTCGAGTTTTCATCCACTTAATGGATGCGTCTCTGTGAGTGTTGCTCAGATTTCCTGACCAACATTGTAGGTGTCTGTATTTTCTCGGGTCTGGTTGATGCCGGGATATATTATAAAAGGAAGCGTGGATTACCAGCCTTGTCATCGGCAGTCTCAGACCGAAATGGAAATCCGTAGCATCATCTTTATCACCCGCGTTCTCATCGACCAGCACAAAAAGTCTCATAATATTCTGTGGCCCTTCATGCCCCTGCTCTCCTGGTGACCTCAGTTTCGGATGTCCTCTCCACGTCTGTGGCCTTGGTTTGGTTCCGTCGGGGTCACCGGTATCGGCATGGGAGCTGTCGTTGGACGGACATGGTGGAGCCCTATGAAGGACGAGCTCAAGTCACGCCGGCTCCGCGACTAAGCAACCATTGTCGTCAGTAGGTGGTGTGTCCTGCGTATGATGGATCAGAACAGGCACCGCTGAACACCACCGAAGTGGCTCGGCAGCAGCAGTGCAGTGTCTCCTCCGGTGGTTTGCCTCTTTGACGGCGTGACATTGACTGCACCCTCTGGATTTACGGTGGCGGGGCTGGGGCGGGTGGGACCAACCGGGCTGTGGCTGTGGAGGGGGGTGTCGGAATGAGCGACGTGGGTGCACTGCCACTGAGGTGGCACAGAAGTTGGGGGAAAAAAAAAAAAAGAAAGAAAGAAAGAAAGAAAGAAACGATGAAGTGTGATCGATTTCGAGGAAGGGCGGTATCGGCGGGGAGACAGGCAGCTTTGTTACAGTGCCATGACGGGTTGGATGGTTCTGTCGCTCTTGATGCCGTTCCCCTTCCACAGTGGGTGACTAGCGGTGCATAACTTCCTGGCATTATACTCTGTCCTGTCTGTCCGTCCGTCTGTCTGTCTGTCTGTCTGTCCTGTCTGCCTCTCCTCTCTCTTCCTCTCTCTCTCCTCCGTTCTCCTCCCTCCTCTCTCATCTCTCTCTCTCTCTCTCTCCTCTCTCCCCTCTCTTCTCGCTAAACCATTCTAAACCCAGCCATTCGCGTATGTGTGTCGTGTGCACGATGCACAAATGTGCACTCGTGCGAGAGCATGCCCGCACAAATTTGCACTCGTGCGAGAATGTCAATGCGTGCGTGTCCCCGTGTACGTTCTATGCGCTCCAGTACACACGACGACCTTAGGTTTCTCTCCAGCTGGAACCGACTTGACAGCTCGTGGGATCTGAGGTCTGTGATCCCAGTTCACAGAGGACAGGGGACTGGATATCAGGGGAAAAAATTCACCTACGTGCTGTCTAGGCGTCAAAGTTTCCAACACGAAATTGTCGCGAAAACTTTGATAACTATGGAGACAGATTTCTTGGTAACTTTAGTAAGCCACTTGCAAACTCATTGACCTTTTTTTTGGCTTTACATCAGACGCTCTGAATTGAAGAATGGATGGAGACTTGATGGGATTAGAGTGGGAGGTTATGAGTGGGAGGTTATGTAGGAGATGTGGCCTGTTTAGTGTTTGTCCATCTTCATCGTCATCGTCGCTCTCAACCTCCTCTCCTCCCACCTCTTCTCTCTCATTTATCCGCTCTCCTCCTCTTCTCTGGCTTTCTTCTTCTTCTTCCTTTTCTCTATTTTTTTCTTCTATCCGAAAACTTCTTCTGGGGGGGTCAATCATCTCATGCAGTATCATTTAGTGTCAATATATCTATCAACCAGCATCTTCACTTTTAAAATCTTTTTTTTTTTTTTTAAATGGGGTTTTTTTAAATTTTCAATTAACAAACAAGTGTGAAATAAAACTTTAAAAAATAATCCTTCCCCATTTGCTTTCTTCGTTCATCATTCCGCCCCCTTTTCATTAAACAAAACCCCTTTAAAATTCCTTCCCCTTTTCTTCCTTCCCATCCGCCAACCTCTCTCCTCTCTCTCTCCTTCTGTCCTCGCTGTCTGGTCTGTCCCTCGTGCCTTTCCTTCCACTCTCGCTCCCTCTCCTCTGGGGGCCTCGCTCCGTCTCCCTCGCTCTCGCTGTTCTTCTCCCCTCCTCTTCTCCTCCCTCTCTCTCTCTCTCGGCTGGTCCTCCCACTTTAAGATGATCATGGTGCTTATAACTGGTATCAGTTCGTATTAGTTTATACGATGCACCCTCCAAGATTGTTATGGTCCCTTATCATTCATTCGTCCCTTACCTCCTTCACGCCCCTTTACCTCTATCACGACCACCCATTCTTTTCTGTGCTATTCTCTTCTGTTCTCTTTTTTTTTGTTCCTCTTATGCCGTACTATTTTTTTTCAGTACACTTCCATCTATTTTTGCCCCACATATCCTAACATGACGAAGGTAGAAACAATGTTACCAATACTGGTTATTCATTGCATGAAAAAGTCCACAAGGATTGCCATGACAGCTGGACCTTTCTTTTCCTCATTCACATAGCAAAGTACAATCTTAGCTTGATAATGCTCTCCTGTCTGTCCTGTCTGTCTGTCTGTTTTGTCTGTCTGTCTGTCTGTCTGTCTGTCTGTCTGTCTGTCTGTCTGTCTGTCGCTCTGTCTCCCTGTAACACACACACACACACACACACACACACACACACACACCACACACACACACACACACACACGCACGCACGCACGCACGCACGCACGCACGCACGCACGCACGCGCGCGCGCGCGCACGCACGCACACACACACACCACACACACACACACACACACACACACACACCATGCGCAAGAGTAGATTTCTTTTGACCTCAATAGAGGAAGAAAGGAAAAAAAAGGTAAAAAAAAAGGAAATAAAAGAGCCATGTGCTTTCATGTTTTACGTTGGTGTAATCTCATCTCTGTGCATAAACATCACAGCGAAGAAACAAAACAAAACAAAACAAAAAAAAAAACAAAAAGAAAGGAAAAAAAGAAAAAAGCTTAACTTCATTCTCCTGACTATATATCGGCATTTTTTTCCCTGGAGGAATAAAACAAAAAGAGAAAAAAAAAAAAAGTAAATCCATGCTCTGAAGATGTTACGGAAACATGGAACCTTACTTGACTTAATGGAGAGTTAAGGTTTGAAAGATTGTTGTTTTTTGTTGTTGTTGATTCGTTTTTCTTTTTTTTGCGTAGGGGGAGATCAAAATACAGACGAAGTCTAGAGCACGTAGTGTGGATACAGAGACAGAGAGAGAGACAGGAAGAGAGACAGAGAGAGACAGAGAGAGAGACAGGGAGAGAAAGAGAGAGGCATATGGGAAGGCAGACAGGCAAGTGGACA
>JADBJO010007322.1:12500-17500 GCA_016801955.1 Conus betulinus | reverse complement strand
ACACACACACACACAACAACAACAACAACAACAACAACTGGCTGAAAGGAAACATAGGACGCAAATACACTCACAAAATTAACAATTTTGGAATGGATAACAACATGGAAGAGACAGGTGAATTTTCAACAGAATGTATCTTGTCCTGACAACAAAATTAACAAACATTACCCCAAACAACACACACACACACACACACACACACACACACACACACACACACACACACACACACACTCATGAGAGGGATTGCGATGGTTCCCTCACGCAGCTAGTGAAGGGTTTTCATTTTCATAATATACATTTCCTTCAATTTTTTTTCTTTAATTTCAAATCTTTGCCAAGTCATTACTATAATGATGGAAGAATTGTTAGCCTGCACTTGTTTTCCCCCCGCTACTTAATTGTTCAGCATTATATTGTTTGGTCAATCGGTGGGCGATTGCATCTCTTAGGAGATCAAGTAAAGGTTGTTCTACTGCTGACAACCGCTGACAATGCTTGGGTTATTGAACAGCAGAGCTGACCACTCAGACTGTTCCATTTTTTTTTTTTATCTCCCTTGCATCCTTAAATGGATCCTCAAGCATAGGCTCAAAGATTGTCCCTTACATTTTATACTGTTTGCATAATGTTTTTAGTTTTCAGCAACATTTTACCTCTCCACACTTTCATTTCATTTTGTTCTACTACCTTTCACTGGCTGCTTTGGGGGTGCTGTTGGATTATTTTTTGAACCCTTGGTGCTGGGAACACCACAGAATTACGGACTGTGGTGTGTCTCTACTTGACGACAAGAGCACAACAGAACAAACCTTGTTTTCGTTAAAAAGTTTTGATCTAGCAGAAAAAAAGTCTGAGAGCAGGCGATAGAAAATAAAGGCATAAGAGCAGGTTAAAAAAGAGCCTGAGAGCAGGCGTTTTCTAAAGACGTAAGAGCAGGTGAATATATAGACTTTCCTAGGAGAGGGAATGCGATGGTTCCCTCATACAGCTAGAGAAGGGTTTTTTATCTTTTATAATATGCTTGACCTTCATTTTTGTTGAAATTTCGAATTTTTATCAAGTCATCATTATAATGATGTAAGAATAGTTACCTGCGTTTGTTTTACTCCGCTACTTAATTGTTTAGCGAGAGAGAGAGGAATCTCTCTATGATTGACAATGCGCGCATTTACAGCGATGGTTCAACAGTACGTTTTAGAGAGAGAGAGAGAGTATGTGTCAACGAGCAAACTGCATGAATGCTCTACAAAGATTTAACCCTTGGAACGAAATTAACTTGATATGTAGACTACACCACGAGGCACTGACTGCGGATAACCGCTTTTCATAAATGAAAAACTTTCAACGACAGGATTATCTTAAAATTAATATAGGCTCTAATTTTAAGCCATTGACCTTAGCTGATGTGCGTGCACAATGGCAAATGAAATGGTATAGAATCATTTCGCTGTTTATTCAACCTAAATATGACCGTCATCTACGTAACCTCAGGTTTTATGCATTTCATGTATGTAGAGTGATTATGTGCTACTCTCAAGTTCCACTCTGACCCAAGGTCTGACTTAGCGCGTAGATCAGACGTCAGCTAAGTCGAAGCCATGATACGCTCTTCTTAGATTTTCTCATCTTAGTCATTGATTCACCTATCCATCGGCTTCAAATCGTGTAGAAGATATGGATTAGTCCGAAGGCAGTAACAGAGAGTAAAATTGAAATGGTTAAATTTTCGATTTCAAACGAAGATCGTTTTTTTTTTTTTTTTTTTTTTTTTTTTTTTTTTTTTTTTTTTTTACTAAAACTAACAATGTAAAAATGTGATTAACTGTTGAATGATTATGTTTAAAGCCAGCTTGCTACTCCCCAGTAACACTGTTTTCATCAGTCCACTCTTGCAATCGACGATTTATAATGGTAGTTTAAAGTTATTGGTGACTTCACATAAACTGATGCACTTATAATGATCTGGTTTATTGACATCGCCATTTTTGTTTAATGGTAGAGCCATACCCCCGGTCCAACCATTGAGGAAAAGAAAAAAAGGAAAGACTCTTCATTAAAACAAAGAACAAAAAATTGCAACGAAAATGTTTCAGGCAATCGCTTCAACTTTTTTTTCTTTAATAATTCTTCAATCAACCTATCTTCACCAGCAGGTTGTTTTATCTTTGTAAGCCCAAACATACTTTCTTTTCTAAACCTGTTCTGTCAAAATATTCCTTGGAATCTTCAGTGTGTACTGCTTTTTCTTTCTGGATTTTTTTTTCCAGCAATCCTTAAAAGCGTGGAAGCCAGTCATCAGCAGACATTTAGTTACTAAGGCGATGTGTGTGTGTGTGTGTGTGTGTGTGTGTGTGTGTGTGTGTGTGTGTGTGTGCGTGCGTGCGTGCGTGTGTGTGTGTGTGTGTGTGTGTGTGTGTCCCCATTAATGACAGTTTACCTACATTTTTTTTCCAGCATTGTCAGTGGTCATCAGTTGAAGAGAAGTGTTTATATTAGCAGAAAATGATAGGGCTTATTGTATTCACGCGTAAACAAGTGTTCATATTCTCTTCGTACGACGTAAAAGGGCATCTGGTCTCTTTATCATCACCGATACGACTGACTACTCTGTATCACCTCCTTTAACTTTGATTTTGCAGTTCTACATTGTGTGTCGCACCAATCGTATGCGTTCCGATTTGGTACTGTTTGATTTTGTTTTTACTCCTGCGATTTGCGCTGTGTTTGCAGTTCAGTGCACTCACTGAAGGAAGCAGACGCTTTATTTCTAAGATAATAACGAACGGCAACATTTTACGAGGATCGCTGCCATTCATGGAGTGAACGTGTATCCCTCCGTTTCACTATCCCATACATTTTCATACAGCCAGTACCTCTGTATGTACGTGGCGATTTTGTCATTTTTTGTTTGAAAGATGAAAACACGGTTCAACAGGTATATGTTGTCACTCGATTCTGTCCCTTACAGAAAGTTCAAATGAAGAGCCAAATGAAACAGGCATATCAATAGACACATTGGAATAAATATGAATAAATATTATGAACGCCATTACCGGGATCAGAGTTGAATGTATCACAAGAATTATTGAAGTTCGCGCTACATGCGTCATTTATAATACACAGATCAAAAGGGGAGCTCAGAATTAACAAGCATCTTCCATAAGTATTCACGCATCTTCCACAGTTAACACATTCATGCAATCAAGTTTTAGTACAAGCACACATAATAAGTCAGAATAATTTCGATCAAAAGTTCTATTATTTAGATCTCCAGTCGAGACTGTATTCATATCATCAAAAGTTAAAAGACAATGGGTTAAACTTTCCTGCAATATACGACCATCATCGAGATAAAAACACAATAATAACCTGTCGAACTTTCGGCAGAGTAAGACAAAAGTGTGAACGTACGAAGTATATTTAATATTGTCTGACATGTGTTTATCAATAACGAAAAGCATTAACATGAGTATAACTAAATACAACATATCGAATACGAGGACTGTATGTTTCCTACAAGATACACAGCATTACCTTATGAACGACTCTTAACAAAAAAAAAAAAAAAAAAAAAAATGGCGAATAAATTCGACTAAAACGTACCCAAAACCGATTTAACAAATAACCTCAAACGAACCGATACATGCATGGACATACACATTTTTAAATATAGGGATGACATTGCTAATATTCTATTAAAACATCTTATAGGCCTAATACAAATGCACAAGAGCTTGCTGTCAGGCTATTCTCAGAACACGAAATTCGTCTGTTTTCAAGCTCAACACAGTTATTATCCCCGCCTTTAGCACAAACTCGACTGTAACTGTCACCCTCACACGCACGGTATTCACAAGCATGCACCACCGTAATTACAACGTTCCTCATCGTGTCCACAGTAGGTGTCGTATTTCTGTGTGCTTCCTGTGAACCAGTAGCGGGGAAACAGTCTTAATGTTGACCACGGTGAAACACCGCTGTTAGAAGAGCGGCCAGTTCTCTCTTTCCTCTCGTTTCAGTTCCCGTACCTCATTCACTGATGAAGTTCTTGCCATTTGTGACATGACAGTCAAAGGCTTTTGACTTCTGTTGACCCTCGTCGCTCGCGTGTCTTTGGTCTCTTTTTACTTTACTCACATTTCAGCTGACACTGGTGTTCAAGACCAATGATGAAGTAAGCAGTGTTTCATGAGCAACCAGCCATTCGACAAACATGTGTATCGTTAGTCACACAAACACATGTGCGAATGTGTGTGTGTGTGTGTGTGTGTGTGTGTGTGTGTGTGTGTGTGTGTGTGTGAGTGCGCCCCCCCCCCCCCCCCCCCCCCCCCCGCACACACACACACTTGTGGGCGCTCAATAGCACGCACGCACGCACGCTCACACACATACGAGTATAAGCGTGCACGCACGCTAGTAGTAGTAGTAGTAGTAGTAGTAGTAGTAGTAGTTATCGTCATTATTATTCTTATTCTTACTACTACTATGACTTTCGTGATTATTATCATTATCATTCTTATCATCATTATCATTATTACTATTATTATAATTATCATATTTGTTTTTATTGTCGTCGTCGTCGTTTGTTGTTGTTGTAGTCGTTGTGATGATTTACTACTACTACTACTACTACTACTACTACTACTACTACTACTACTACTACTACTACTGTGATGTTGTTTGTTGTTTAGTAAGTCCTTCTTGGTGAAGTATCAAAGCGTAATGCACACATGACCACCGACATCAATGAGGAAGTCTGGAAATATCTCGGAATGTGATGTATGCACTTCAGATCAGATATTTTTCTCCTGGCGTCTGCCTTTAAAAGGCTTTTTGTACGATGGTATTATCGTACATAGCATCCGGATTTTTCAGGGCTTTCTTCTTGGTCCAGATTGGTGGAGACAGATTCCTGTGTCATTTGAGCAGCAGTGATGCCACTAAGCTATACAACAATATATAATGCTTGGAAAAGATTTGCGTCCCACTTTACT
>JADBJO010007322.1:0-5000 GCA_016801955.1 Conus betulinus | reverse complement strand
GTCTGTTTGTATTTTGATGTGATCGATCGATCGATCGATTGATTGATTGATTGATTGATTGATTGATTGGTTTATTGATTGATGGGTATGCTGGTTGGCTGATTGATTAATCGATTGCTTTTGTTAGTTGATTGATATACTCTGGAGTGTTAGGAAGAACAGTTATTGATCGAATGATTGATTGGTTGATTGATTGACTAATTGATCGATATATAATTGATTGATTGATTCTGTAGTACTGGACAGAGCAGTGGTAGTAGAGATTACAATGGTGGTGGCTGCTTGTGGTATCAGAACAGCACGAAGAAATACAGCGACAGTGCCAACAACAACAGCATCAGCAACAAGAAGAACATCAAGAACGACACAACAACAATCTTAACAACAACATTGAGAGCAGCTGAAATACGGGTTCAGAAAACCAGTCCATCTTTGATTCTAACAAAATGAAACTGATATTTACTCAGAGACTCAGGCGATCATATAACAACTGATATCCCTGTCTAGGCTTGCCAGTATGCACTCACGAAACAGCGCGTGATTTCAGGTAACAGTAGGACCAGAATCCTGAAGGCAATGACAGAGGCAGCCAAAAAGAGTTCCAGATGGATCTGGTCGAAGAGAAACAAAAAATGAACTTGATAAAGCTTACATTTTCCCCCTTACCACAGGGTTGTCCCATGAGCAGTGGGATAAGACGTCTGCCTAAAACGGCACGCCTTGACAGGCCCACCCATCCAAAAGCTGAGAGTTCGAATCCCGGCATCGCCAGGAGAAAAAAAAGTTGGAAATAGAAGGACATCTGGGAGTCATGATCTGTGCACGGCTCGGCCCTCTTAGGGTGTAAGGAGTCCAGCGACAACATACTTGTCCGAGGGAAGGGTGCGTGCGTGCGTGCGTGTGTGTGTGTGTGTGTGTGTGCGTGCGTGTGTGCGTGTGTGTGTGTGTGCGTGCGTGCGTGTGTGTGTGTGTGTGTGTGTGTGTGTGTGTGTGTGTGTGTGTTGGGGAGGGGGGGGGGGGGAGAGGGGGTCTTGTCTTAATCCTTTTTGCTCTCCTTACAGATTCCTCCTAATACCATTCATAGGCAGAACTCTCTGGATTGTTAAGGGACTACGATTAAGAGGAGAAAGGTGATGTGGTTTGATCACATGACACGGCGCGTCTCGCTGGCAAAAACAACCTGCACGGCAAACCAGCAGAAGTAAGGCTTAGACGCACGCAGAGAAAGAGCTGGTCGGCGAATGTGGTGGAATGGACACACCTCGGGCAGCCAGAACTCTTGCGAGAATCAGAGGAAAAAGGTCACAATGAAGAGGAAGACCGCCGGACGGAACGTCACTCATGTCCCCCAGCCCCCCCCCCCCCCCCCCCCCCCCCCCCCTCCAAAACTTCGACCACTTCGGTTTTGGGAATAAGAGAAGATGAGACGACGATATAAAAGGGACATACGAGGGTACAAACAAAAACAACCCGCCTCAGGTTTACGGGGAAAAGGTTACAGTATCTCTTCTTCACTCAAAGGCACGCTTTCTCCGAAGATTGGGTTGCCTGTATGGCTGTATGGTTCTGATGTACGTATGAACAGCCTGGGGTAGGGAGAAAGGACTGGGGTGGGCTGCAGGAAGAGAGAAACTGGTGGAGGCTGGTCTCACGTAACATACATGAGACTGAACTACACAAAAAGATGCTCGTGTCAGCAGACTTCGAGAAAAGTTCTGATCCGTGATTACTACAACCCAGATAATGTTCCTTTGTGGGCCGTTTACTTCTGTGATGGTAGCAGCGATTCTCTCCTGACGAAAGCAATGAAAACGTACGAAGATAAAAGACAAAAAAAAAGAAAAAAAAAAAAAAAAAAAAAGGGGGGGGGGGGGGGGGGGCACAAGAAAGAAAGAAAGAAAGAAAAAACGTAATAAAGACGCGACCACAAAAGAAAGAAGGAAAGAAAGAAAAACATAAAGAAAGAGAAGGGGTAACCAGGGATGAAATAAAAACAGCTTGAAAAAGCATTGGGCAAAAAAGCAAGCATTATGAAACAAAAGATCAAGAATAACAATAAATAAAAGCAACAGGGAAACCAAAGCAAAAACCTTCCAGTGTATATCGCCAGAGACCAAGCCTACATCTTTGCCGTCTAACCCTTTTGTATCTCTACGTCTGTTGTCTGCCTGTCTGTCTGTCTGTCTGTCTGTCTGTCTGTCTGTCTTCTCTCTCTCTCTCTCTCCTCTCTCTCTCTCTCTCTCTCTCTCTCTCTCTTATCTCTCTTATTCACACACACCACACACACACACACACACACACACACACACACAGACAACACACACACACACACACACACATGTTACAAGCACGAGGGACATTCGCAGACAGAGAGAGAGAGAGAGAGAGAGGACGAGGAGAGAGAGGAGACGAGGAGGAGACGAGAGAGAGAGAGAGAGAGAGAGAGTCTGTGTGTGCGTGCGCGTGTGTGTTGTTTGTTGTGGGCGTGGTGTGTGTGTGTGTGTGTGTGTGTGTGTGTGTGTGTGTGTGTGTGCATGCGCGCGGTCAGTGCGGCGCGCGGAGCGCGCGTGTATGTGTGTGTGTGTGCGTGTGTGTGTGGTGTGTGTGTGTGTGTGTGTGTGTGTGTGTGTGTGTGTGGTGTGTCTGTGTCTGTGCGTGCATGTATGCATGCGTTTAAACAGAGAGAGAGAGAGAGAGAGAGAGAGAGACTGAGAGAGAGAGAGAGAATCTATAGTGCGGCGTGGTGTGTGCGCGCATGCGCGTACATGCATGCAGAAGATTCGGCACGCACAAGAGAGAGCGAGAGAGAGAGGAGAGAGAGAGAGAGAGGAGGAGAGAGAGAGACGAGAGAGGCAGGACAGACAGAACAGACAGACACACACACACAGATAGACAGACAGACAGACAGAGAGGTGGGGGAATGCGCAGCTGTTTCCGCGCTAAGAAAGATCGATGGCCTTAATTAGTTTGGGACTGGCACTTCAATCAGTATTTTGCTCACCCATACCTCTCTATCTCTCTCTCTCGTCTCTCTCTCTCTCTCTCTCTCTCTTCTCTCTCTCCCCCTTCCCCCCCCACCAGTTACAGAACCCACATCAGCACGCCCACTATGAAGAATATGTCCCAGCTCTTATGTCAGGAAAATGACAGTCGTATTTTACAGCTGTGGGTGGTAGTAGAAATGAGCTTAGGGAATGTCTTTCACCAATTGCAGGATGAATGCAAAAAAAAAACAAAAAATTGCAAGACTGAATGCCAAAAAACATTACAGAGAGAGAGAGAGAGAGAGAGAGAGAGGAGAGAGAGGAGGAGAGAGAGAGGAGAGAGAGAGAGAGAGATGGGTAGTAGTGTGGGGGGCGATGATGGATGGGACTGGGTGGTGGGGTGTCGGACGGACGTGCTGCCGTAAATTGTGATAAGGTTAAGGAAGAAAGAACATGTTTATTTGTTCGTTTGTGTTGTTGACTCTTGCTGATAAATGAAAATCTTGTAAAAAAAAACTGTTTGGGTACAGAGTAACCGCTGAGAACTGAAGGAAAAATATCTAGAAAAAAAAGATGTAATAAAAAATTAAATCAAATAATCACTGAAATTGAAAGTGTTGTCAACAGAAATTTCTGTCAAAACAGTGACATAAAAAAAAAAAATCATGATCTATGAAGAAAAGTCGTTAAGCTTGCTGTATAGTCTTCAACGTTACAGGCTAAACATGTTCACTATCTCCATTTATCCGGCCTGACCTAGCGTGTTGTGGTCCCGTGCAATTTGATTGAGTCGTGCGTAGTTGGTGGGGCTCTTGGTGAAAAGGGGAGACGGGGACCGATGAGTCCAAATAGCGGTGTCGATTTGCGTTCGCTGGCTGCCACAAAAGAATTAACGCGCCTAAGCTTGCTAACTTAAGAAATCGAGTATTTACAAGACTGGCGCATTAGATTGTTTTGAGAATTCTTGTTGTGGGTTAAAATCGATGCTCCTTCTTTCTTTCATAATGGCCATCAAGGTACACGCCTAGTGGTTTCCAAAAACAGATTAAACAGCTCAAAGGAAGGGGACATATGGATGGACCAGCCCTGGGTGACTAAGGTAGTGTCGACCAGGTGCGACGATGCGAAAGTCTGGGGATGTGATGTCAGCTAAAGAAGGTCAGGGTATTACAATATGCTGGATGATCATGTCATCGGGGGGGTGGTGTGGTGGTGAAATAACTAGAACTAAGAGGAGAGAGAGAGAGAGAGAGAGAGAGAAGATATAGCATATTGCGAACGATTTATAATTGTTTATAAACAGGAAAACATAGTCATTAATCAACGTGAAACGGCAAACAAAAAATTAAGTGCACATTAGATTAATGTTAGCGAATTTATGATGCCAAAAATTGTTATCACGTTACTGTCATGGACGTGTATAAACTGAAAACAAAAGTTAGTGTTCAAAACGGCCCATGATTACCCTCGTTTCCGTCCGGCAGCCATTTTTACCGTTTGTTCTCCGACATGACCAGAACAGTGGTTTCTCGTTCTCCGTTGTGTTACTACTTGATTTGCCTGAAGAAAGACCCCAAGAGGTTGAATGCATCATTGTGTCTTTGTTCCTGTAGCGTGTTTGTCTATTGTCAAATGGCGGTACTACTCCAGTTCGCCTTTCACAATTTGAAAATAAAGAAATGAGGATAAGTAGAGCAACAGCTTTGTTTCCATCTTTATGAATTTGTTCGTGTTCAACGGAGACACTGCCCTGCCTTCCTCGGAGTCTAACACAATTTTCAGCTGTAGACATGTCTTTATTGCATTGTCTTTTACTTATAAAAAGGTATGCGGGTTTCGTTGCTTATTTGAATGGTGGATTTCGGTTAGCTGTTAGATTTTGAACAAACCACAGTCTAAACTCTTTGTGAAGCGGGATTCCGTTGAACAGTTTCCCAGACATATTCATTCTTCAATGAAACATGCAAAAGCCTTGGGCTTTTGTTTTTGTTTGTTGTTTGATGTTGTTGTTATAGT